>BPUM01000190.1:0-302254 GCA_020521455.1 Prunus kanzakura
GTCCCAAAGCTACCTGGGACCGAAGACGCCATGGAGTAAACCGTCGCTGGACAACGTTCATTTTCGTTATTTTCAGTAAGTTTGTTTGGAAAAAATGCGTAAACGTTCATTTTGACTGCTTTTGTTCCAAGTTTGTGTGCACTCCTCAAGGTGTAACCATTTTGGTTTGGACACTTCAGATGGTATCTTGTATGTATCCAAGCTGTAAGACGTGAAGAAAGAGCGAGTGAAAATTATGGGAAACTGCTTTTGGTTGATTATGGGTACTTTTGTAAAGCTAAACGGGTATGCTTTAATTGAAGTATGTTGACATTATTTTCTGTCAACATATTTAATTTCTCTTTACAAAATGCCTAAAAGGAATGGGATAGTTTTTAGCATTGATTGGATTGGATCTCCCTCACAGGAGCTGTTGTTCCTAAAATGGTAATATGAGGTGTGCTTATTCATGTGAAATATATAATAGATGACCAATGAAATAACAATAATAATATTGTGTGTCATTTGAAAGGAGAAAATAAGACTAATTTTTCCCAAATATTACATACGAAGCAAATGTAACTGATAGTTGTGTTATTTTAAATTAGATAATGAACGTGAAGGAAATAGACGGAAAAGGTTTGCAAAACATAATGTTACGGTTGAAACGAAAGCTAGTTCAAACCATATTCCGAAGATGAAGTGTACACTCTGTATTATCACATCTTATGAAATTGATTACGAAAGTGAGTTGAAAAAAACACTTTTGACGATTTATAGCTTCCCCCAGTTGTGTAATGCCACAAGGAGCTGGTATCAATTTTGGGGCATTTTTTCCGATTTTTCTCCTTGTTATTACCATGTCTTCAATAATTTTCCCCTAGTTGTGTAATGAAAATAACGAAATACAACACATGGCGGGACCTCACCGCATCAACCTTCGGTAGGTGCACACGTGGACGTCATTCACCATTCTCTCACCCTTCCTTTGCAAACATCGGGATAATAATTCGACAAATGCTACCACCTCATTGAAAGTTGAAAATTCAAAATTCATGTGTATGCTATCTGTGATTAATACGAGCCTTTAATCCGAATTCAACCTAAATCAAATGCTCTCATTACTGAACCAAAAAACAAAACTGATGTGACAGATGGGGAAAACAGATAAAACAAACTGCGGAATACTCCAGGACATCATATATAAACGGTGTCGTATGGCTATGGGATACTCATTGCCGTAGATCAACATCTTGTTTTCTTCCTAACTCTTCTTTGGAGTTGTGTTTTGTGCATACAACGAATCCCCCAATCTGAAGAAACTGAAGATTTGTCAACATGTCAACCAGTTCAGACGGCAATGCAAATCAGGGGGACTCCGATGGGTCATGGGAATATGCCCCCGACTATCTCAGGTCCCCTCTACCACCGCTGCCACTTCCAACCTCCTCGGCAAGCGAGGGCGACTCCGATGATCCTGCTCTCGAAATAAATGATATGAAGAACAAACTGGAACACGACTCCTCCTTGGTCCATTATTGGACTCAAAAGTGTGTCGGAGCTGAGCAGAAGTTGGCGTATTTGACGCGCCAAGTGAACAAAGCGCGTTACAGAAAAGAGAAGCACAGAATTCGTGGCCAAAGAAGAAAGCTCAAAGCAGAGGATTTGCAAATGACCCTGGAGGATGCTACGTACGAATCTTTGAGCATCCACAAAGGAGGCGACAAGCATGGGCAGGCAATGTCTGTGGCTTTCAACGAAGGTTTTGAGCAATTCCGACGGTTCGCTGCAGATGTCCACAAACATATTGACTGGGACGCCATAACTCCGTCTGCTGCACAGCAAATCATCTCCGGCGGTGTACACCCACCAGAGCTAGGCCACCAACCAGCCAAAGCCAACGATAATGACGGCTGGTAGCCATATGAATCGCTAGGCAATCGTTATTCACTTGTTTGTTTTTTTGTTAATGCCAAATCTGGGTTTGTGTTTACATGTTTATGCCCGATCTGACTTACGTGCACCTTATTCAGGTTTAAATCTGCTATCACAGCCTTGGGTTCTATGTTCTTACCAGAGTTCAATCTTATTTCTTCGATCACTAACTACTGGATTAGTAGAGTTCAGTTACTAATAGTGCTCAAATTTTTGGTTTAAAAAATTGTCGGTGGGTCGATAAAGTTTTTCAAGATTATCTGACATATATATTCGGTTCTTTGACACATTACTGGCACATAGTGATGGTTTCAAGATTCCCTTGCTGACACACAGTGATGGTTTCAAGATTCCCTTACCTACATATTTCATTTTCCTTGCAACCGTTGCAAAGGTGTATAAAACGTTACCCACATTGCATGAATCCCAAACGAATACTTTCAAACACTGGCTCCACGTTCTGAAAACACCAAAGCCCCAGGATGGACATCCACCTTCAACCAAAGATGGATCCGAAAGTTCGAGTTGCACATAATTATTGCAAGCATGGTGACGTTCACGACCATCCTTGTGGGACGTGCAGGGATCTATTCCACGTAGGTCCAGACAATGTTCAATACTATCGGTCCCCGACCCCTTCTCCCCCAAAGCCCCCATCTCCCATTGTTTGCATTACCCCCAGACTGGTGCGAGGATTGCTACAATGACAAACGCATTCTAGATTGGGAGGAACGTGGCCGCTTTGAGTCAAGTGATGACTTTGATGATGATAACTAAGTGGCTCTTCAAATAACTTATTGTTCACTTTAATGTAGTTTTTTTTTTTTTTTTTTCCAGGGGGTCCAATGTAAGTCATGCGATATATTTGTGACACTTAATAATTATCGAATACAAAAGTTACTTTGTTTTTGGGCGGTTTCACTGTTGCTTTTCACATACCTTAGTTCAGTATCAACATGAGGCACTTACATAAGATTCACTAACGGTTCCAGACGGTTTCCAAAAATACGCAAATTGGTGTCAACAAATATTCAAACTCCGGGACCGTAAATGAAATCAAACTCTTGCAGAAATGACTCTGTCATTGTAGGTTCCCTGTCCTGCGTGCTCTGACTGGGCTGCAAATTCTCATCAACTGCAGCACCAACTTCTGCGTCGGAAGATGAAGAGCTGCAACATCGAAACAAAGAAACAAGTCAACAGCATTTCTTGTACAAAATTCAAACCCAGACAATTACATATTCACTTACCCGCTCACAAGTTTTGGACAACTCCGTCTATCATGATCAGTCTTCCTACATTCACTGCACCGCCGTTTATGTCCTTCCGCTGCCTTCTCTTTTTGTCCTTTCACTCTTCTCGCACGCCCTTTTGGTTTTACTCGATGGGGATCCTTAATTCTGACTTGGGAAGAACTAGTTCCGACCTCTCCATTGGGTGTGTCTTCGACACGAGCTCTTGATGACAACAACCTTGTAAGCTTCCCACGAATGTCGTCAAATGAATTTTCCAGCAACTCAAAACCTTCATCACACAACAAAGCAGAATCTATCAACTCACCTGCAACTTTGCAAAGTTTCGATCTCTTAACTAAAACCAAACCGTCCACGCAATCTTTAACTTCTTTGTCATTCTTATCATATACTACACCGCACTTTGCACTTTGAAGCCATCGTGTCACTATGTAATTGTCTGGCAAGTGCTCCACCTGCTTCATTCTTAAAAATGCTAGGATGTGTCGGCACGGAATACCCCAAAATTCAAATCCTTTGCAGCTGCAATAAGCTTTATCGGCATCTTTATCATGCACAAGCTCCTTCATCCGTGTCACCCCCGGATTTACCCGCTCACTTACTTTGTACCTGCACTGGGTCTCATCTTGCTCTACAAGTTCGAACAAGCATAAAAGGCTTCGGAAGTCTTCCCTCTCAAACATTTCAAGAATTTCCCAAGTGTAAATGCGTGCCATTTGATGTTGCATTGGTGTTCGAAATGGCAGTGGAGGTTTTTCATTGGTATTAGCATGATCAGCCATTAACTCCTTGTGCCTCTGTGAACCAACAGCTCTTTCAAAACGTACAATGAATTCCATCAATGTGTTTTTCCGGTTAATATATTGTTTGAAAAATGCATGACAGCTTTCAGCCCGTTGACTACTTGACATCCCAGCCGAAAACACATGTTTTACATATGATGGAACCCAATTCTCCCGCAAAGCATGCATCGAGCTCAGCCACGGATGGTCTTTCAGCCCATTGCTTGTGACGATTTCATCCCATTTCGCATCAAATTCTTCTTTCGTGTCCATACCCCATATGCATTTGCACATTTCCGAAAAACATTCCCCAATGCCGGGTTTCTCCATAAACTTATTCAAGATATGCCATATGCAATATCTATGGAATGTTGTTGGGAGAGTTAAAGCAATTGCCTTTGACATGGCTGCATCTTGATCAGTGATGATCATTTTGGGTGGCTCACCTGGCATGGCTTTCTTGAATTCTTCGAACAACCATACAAATGAATCCGTGGTTTCACTAGTTAGAAATGCACAACCAAACAACACTGTCTGCCTATGGTTATTAACGCCTAACAAAGGCGCAAAGACCATCCCATAGCAGTTCGTGTTGAACGTCGTATCAAATACCACCACATCCCCAAAAAACCCATAAGCTCGTCTTGACCTTGCATCTGCCCAGAAAACATTTCCCATCCTTCCTTCCGAATCTACCTCCATATTGAAATAAAATGATTCATTTTTTCCTTGCTCAGCCAAAAAATGCTCCTTCAGCAGCTGTGCATCATGGCCAATCACCTCCCCACGCACGTCCCTTGCATAATTATAGATATCTCTCCTAACAAACCCAACATTTTCCAATCCCCCTACTTGCACCTCAAGAAAGCTTACCTGTTTATGTACAGGGATATTAACTTTGCTCATATGTGCACTATAGGCCTTTGTAGACTCTGTTAAGTTACGGTGAGATCTCAATAGATGGACTTTATCAACTGTTGTCATGTCATGGTTGTGTACCTCATTGAATCCTACAACAGTGTACTTATTCTTCTCGTTTACCTTCAAAATCGCAAGTTTAGCCTTGCACCCAGTTCGAGTACAACCTCACTGTCTTCTCTTGCGACTAACAGTGCTTGTCAACGCGTACCCTTGTTTACAGCATACATATTCTTTCCTTGTTAGCTCTCCTGTGAATGTGCAAGTTCTCGTTGTAGAACACCGAATGCCGAATCCGGCTTTCGCGGCATACATATTATAGAAATTGAACACATCCTCACAGCAATCAAATTCAAGTCCCAATTTTGGTTTCAATTCCGAACTAACTTCCGGTGTCACCTGTCCTTCGCACTCCATTTCACAGTTCTTGCAATTTAACCCTGAATATCACATAATAACCATCATATATGACATTCAAATCACTATCTGTGAAACATTAAAGACCTACATAAACACTAACGTAACTCGTGCTGATGCCCAATATTTGGCACAGGCTTTCAAAGAGCTTCAAAATATATATCAACTAACATATGACATCCAAATGACTCTCTAGTGAAACATTAAAGACATACATACAACCTAATCTGACTCATGCTGATGCCCAATATTTGGCACATGCTTTCAAACAGCTTTACAATAAATATTAACTAACATATGACATGCGAATGACTCTCCGCTGAAACATTAAAGACATACATACAACCTAATCTAACTCATGCTGATGCCCAATAATGAAATTGACAAATACAGTATATGGCTTACCTCGTAACTGATTTCCAACTTCAAATTTTCAACAACTACGACAACGTAACGTAGACCTTTTAGATCTGGACGTCAACCCCAAAAACTTTTCTTCTTCCTCAACCCCTGTTTCGCCCCGCTCAAGGATTTCAAAACCAACAGAGCAGAACCACAACGGTACGGTCAGCACTTTCCAACTCAACGCCAGTTTCGACGTTGCTCAAGGATTGACGTATGTCCCGACCCCAAAAACCCAACCACAGAGATGAAATTATAAAATCCAAGACTCCTTTGTTTCGCCTGAATGGGAAACCCAGAAAAATGAGGGTGCTCTCTCTTCAATGTTACAGTTCTTCCTCAATCAAAGCTGATAAAAAAATGGTTATTTTCATTGAACTGAGTGAACAGCTGGTTTGGAGGGGACTTCTGTTTTGGAGGGGATGTTTTGGAGGGAGAAGAGAGTATTGGAGGGAGAAGAGAGAAGAAGGCCTCGTTCTAATACAACACTTGCACTTACAATTGCTTTTCATACAGCCGTTAGATTGGATCCAACGGTGTTCTCATGTTATGTTCTCACATAAGCGTTCTCACTAGATCCTGACCCTTGGAGACGTTGGGTCTTTAGATATTTGCTTTCACTTGACAGCCCAATATTTTAATAGGCATAACTTAGACTGTTATGTTTTGGGCTCTTGGACTTGTTGCGTAGTCTTTGTGACTTTGTACAACAAACCCATGAAGCCCACTTCAACTGATTTGGCAGTCCCCGATTGACTCAGATTTGAATTTGAGCAGAACTACTCTATTGCAAACAGACTTAAGATGAGATCCTTCCAGGAGTGAAACCTTGGTGTTTTGCTTTCTAGAACCTGCCTTGTAAGTAGTCTTTTGAAGTTTTGAGACCTGCTGCGTCACCAAAGAAGAAACAAATTGTTACTTCCTTGTTTACTAGTTGCATGCCAAAAGAAAACAAACAATATTGCTACTTTCCTTTTGGTCTTTCATGTGGTGGCATCTCCACTACAATATTATTTCCTTCATTTTGTTTTCTTTCTTTTTGCTTTGGTGAAGCTTTACTGTAATTGAGTTCGCTAACCTCGTTATTGGTAAAAACCAATTTGTTGACTTCTTTAACATCAACGAGTCCATGTATCATGTCTTTGAGTCTTTTAACATTCATGAGTTTCTCTTCTTCTTTTTGGCTGATACTTTCCGAACTTCGCTCATTTTGGATTATGATGAAGATCATCAATTGGCTATTTTTTACAGTGGGCTAAACACCCTTCTTCTCATTGCCAGCCAATTGATGTTTTTCTTGGATGCAATTAGAGAAGAGTGCTACTAATTTCACCCACTTGTCCTATTTCCCCACCCACCATGTAAATTTGAAAAAAAAACACAATCCTGTCTTTCCACCCACCATTATTCCTAAAATACCCTTTAATTATTATTTCAAAGCAAATTCTCTAAAAAAACCCAACTTATATCCATTTTACTTCCTGACCCGTATTAGGGGAAACCCCCCTTTCTTTTCTCCAAGCCGATTATGGTTCTTTCAAGAGTTCATCCCTCTTTCTCATCCTAGAGGAGGTGAAGCATTAGTGATGGCAATAATACCCGTCGGGTCGGGTCCCCATCTAGTCCCCTGCCCTAACAGGGGGAGTTTTCGTGGGGAAATCGGGGCCGGGTACGGGGATCCCCGAATTTGCAAAATCCCCGACCGGGGATGAGCCGGGGATGGGATTATTATCCCTGTCCCCGAACATGGCCCGATAAGTAATATATTTATTTATAATTAATATATATATATATATATATATATATATATATATATATATTAATATAATAGACAAAGTTAACCTAGAGAGTCGTTGTCTGTTGCTCCTTATTCCTTCCTCCTACACAAGCTGCTATCTTCTCAAATTCTTTGAGCAAGCGACTGCATATCAAGTTACGACTGCACATCAAGTTCGCTATCATCAAGGTTCTCCCTCTTTGATAATTTTATATTTTTTACTTTGTTTTCTCTAAAGCAATTAACACCACAAAGCATGGCATATGCATGTTTTGGTCTGATAAAAGCTGTAACTTGTATGATATGCATGCTTTGTTCTGAAAAAAGCTGTACCTTTTTTTATATGCATGCTTTATTCTTTTCCTTTTGAGAGAATAAAAAGCACTAACATGTCCATATTTTTTTTTCAATATGACATAACAAAAGAAAATCTAAGAATGATTAGTTCAATAAAAGCTGTACCTTTTCAATCTATAGAAACCATGCAAAACCATTGTATGGAGTGCCCTTCAATACTATTCCAAGTATGAGTCCCCTTTGGTTTCTCTTGTTCTGTTCTTTTTGAATAATCCTTCAGAAATTGATTCCAGTTCGTACATTTTTTGAATAAAAAGTATGGGGGGTAGGAATTTTCAATCTACAAGACCTTTATATATGTTCTCTTCATCCATCATTATGTTATCGTATTGCAGGTCATTGTGATAGAACCCAATCTCATGATATTGCTGGGAATATATTTTTGTCATGACTAATTTCTTTCATGTTGTTTAATATTGTACCTTCCAATTGATGTTTCAGTTTTTATAATTTTTTTTTTTCTAGATGGGTGACAACAATGAAGAGACTCAAGTTCCTGAAACCCAAATTGAGGAGGATCACAACCCTACACCAAATGAAAATGATAACAACACGGAAGCCACGGGTTCAACTCAAGCTGCTGTGAATAAAAGGAAAGTTAGATCTCCTGCTTGGGAACATTTTGAAAAGAAAGAAATTCGAGGTCAAATGAAAACTGTGTGCATTCATTGTAAGAATATCTTAGGCGGAAGTAGCAAGAATGGGACTAGACATTTACTTGATCATGTAAAGTCTTGTCTTTATAAAAGACAAAGAACCATAGATCAATCAATGTTGAATCCTACAAAGTTGAGTGATGGGACTGTCAAACTTGGCACTTATAATTTTAACCACGACCATGCTAGGAAGACACTTGCAAATATGATTATTCTTCATGAGTATCCATTATCCATGGTTGATCATATTGGATTCAAGATGTATTCCAATGCTTTGCAACCATTATTTAAGGTGTGTTCTCGAAAACAATCAAGAAGGACATATTTAAGGTTTTTGAAGTTGAGAGGGAGAAAACAATGAAGTTGTTGGACACAAACAGAAGTAGAATTGCCATTACAACGGATATGTGGACATCAACTAATCAAAAGAGAGGATTCATGACTATCACATCACATTTCATTGATGATGCATGGAATTTACAAAGCCGACTAATAAGTTAAATGTATTATACTTTTCTTATTTTAATTATTAATATATATTTTTTTTTTAATAATTAGATTGTGACTTATTTGGGTTTCATTATAGGTTTATATATGTTCCATGTCCACACACGGCAGAGGTACTTGCTGATGCTTTATTGGAATGCATGTTCAAATGGAATCTTGACCGTAAGTTGTCTACCTTAACTGTAGATAATTGTTCTACAAATGATTCCATGATTGCGATAGTGTTAGATAAGATTTGCTCCAGTCACTTATGTTAGATGGACGTTTATTCCACATGCGGTGTTGTGCTCATATTCTGAATTTGGTAGTGAGAGATGGCTTAGAGGTGATTAAAAAGAGTATTGAGAAAATTAGGTACAGTGTTGCATTTTGGCTAGGAACCCAAAAAAGAGAGGAGAAATTTCTTGAAGCGGCTAGGCAGTTGAGAGTTCCAACCTCTAAAATGTTAGAACTTGATTGTAAGACTAGATGGAACTCTACATATTCCATGCTTAAGACTGCAATGATATACAAAGATGTTTTTCCTTGTTTGAAGCACCATGAGCCCTTGTACAAAGAAGTTCCTAGTGAAAGTGATTGGGCAAAGACGAAGGAGCTTGTTGATAAGTTGGCCATGTTTTATGATGTGACTATTCTTTTTTCAGGGACCAAGTATCCTACTGCCAATCTTTACTTCAAGAATATTTGTGCTATCAGATTAGCAATTTATGATTGGCTTAGTTCTGAACAAGAAGAGGTGCAAGCAATCACTACTACAAAAATTGAAATAGACGACGGGAAAACATCGTCATCTTTTTCTTTTTCAAACCGTCGTTAAATCGACCGTCATCTTTTTGAATGTCAAACTACGTCGATAATTAACCGTCGTCTATTACATGTAAAGACGACGGTTTTTATGAAAGAACCGTCGTCTATTAGATGTAAAGATGATAGTTTTTATGAAAGAACCGTCGTCTATTATTCGTATAGACGACCCTTTTTATTAAAGAACCGTCCTCTATTATTCATAAAGACGACCCTTTTATTAAAGAACCGTTGTCTATTATTTGTAAAGACGACGGTTCTTTAATAAAAAGGGTCGTCTATTATATGTAAAGACGTCATTTATCATATCCACTGATGTTGTTTATCTTATAAGACGACGGTTTTTATATATAAAAAACGTCGTTGTTTATTAAATAGACGACGCTATTATTTAAAATAGTCATTGATTTTATGTAAAGACAACGGTTTTAATGTAAAAATCATCCTAGAATAAGTTTCCATGTTGTGGGCGTGTGAATTAATGCCTAAAAACCGTCGTTGATTAGCTCTGGAGGTGACAATTGTATTGTAAATCTGTCGTCTAATTTGTTCCTAGGCTATTACATTTTAGATTTTTTGTTTCCAATGATTATGTATAATAATTTTAACTAGGAAACCAACAATAACGCTTTCTGAATGAATATATACACTCAAAAAATTGCTTTGTTTCCTTCATAAAACTTGAAGATTCAATATTATTACATAGAATTAGAAACAATGGAGCTACATATGATTTCTCACAAATTCTACCACATCGAAAGATGATACCTGAATTACATGGTTCCTAAGATCAACACTTTCTCTTTTCTTTCCAGTGATCAACATATAGCAAACCCAGTTCGGAAAATGAATATGGCTGTGTGAGAAGCACTTGAGCAACCTGCATTAGAAATTCCATTAAAACCAAATTAAGATATGTAATTATAATTAACTAATCTCACAGCTATATTGAAAACTAATACTACCACAACAAAAATTACATAGACTCTTTCATTTACAAACAGAACATATATATTTCAAAGCCCCAAGACATCAAGAATAAGACAAAATTATTAACAAGCTAATGATGAAAATGGAACTACCACTCCTTACTTGCTAATTGGAACTACCAAATATTTCCTTTAGTATTAGTTTATTTAATTTTTCAAAGCCAGAAGGTTAAACAGAGAGAACCTTTGAGAAGGGTCCTTTGATAACAAAACTGAAACTGTAAGCTCAAAAGAAGATGGCCTTTGATATATAAATTAATGAAGGCCATAGATGCAAACAGTAACCTACCTTAAAGCTTAACCATCCTTAATATTAACCAAATAATACAATCCCTCTCATATAAAAAGTATACCTATTTGGTCTTCAAAAATCGCATGTGTCATACGATTCATATGTCTTAAACAAAATACCAAAGAAACAGCATTGGAAACAATAATGAAATGCCATTTAATTCATAAGAGGAAACAAAAATGAAGCAATTATATAAGTAACTTCAAGTAAGATCAGAAAATCTTCTGAAGAAGAACGCATGTCAACAGAATCGAAACTCGGACACCATCAAATGATTACCACAATACTTACCCTCTAAAATAGTTAAATCTATAACAAAAGATCTCAGTTTGCTCAAAAGGGAAATTAAAGAAATCTCCCACTCAAAAAAGTCAAGAACCTCTGCATTCTCTATGCTGAACCTCACAATTAAGAAGTTGGTTACACTAGTTTTTTCTCTTCAGCACAACAGAAAATGAAAATCATACATTATCTCCCTTTCCTCCAAATTTTAGCAACTGGGCAACCCCCATTTTCTCCTCAATGGTACAACAAACAGAGCTTCCTATCAACTCTACCTCTTTCCCAGTCCTACACTATCACAACCCACCAATCCCAATCCTGCACCTTCCATAACCAAAATGCAAAGCCCAAATCACAGAATTAACGAAACCCACAAAACATAATTAAGCAATTAAGAACTTTCATTGAAGAAAAGTTAAAAGAAAACAAACCTCCTTATGAAATATAAGCATATGGTTTTCAGTTTGCATTACTCTTTTCAGTTTGCATTACAATTTTTGTTTTAAAGTAAGAAAATCAAAATCCAAAATTGACCAAACCAGTAGCAAAATTGAGCTCCATATCGATTCCATCATCACAATTATCATAATGATAAAAATCAAGCATTACCCACCAAACAAAATCAAACCCATCAAACCAGATCAACCAAGATCACAAATGAGAAAGCACGGAAATTGAGCTCACCTGAGCAGCAGAAATCCTAAGCAGAGCTCTCTTGACTCTAGAGTCCATAGCGTCAGAGATCCCCATTTGGATCCTCATCAGCTCACCCACCGTCATAACCCGCTTGGGCTTTCCGGGTCCCGACCTGGACCCACCGGACCCAAGACTCTTCTTGGAGCCCGAACCCGGCGATTTGAGACCCATTGCATTCTTCATCTTGCTGGCAGCTACATAAGTGAGCGATCTCTGCAACGCCGGCGAGCCGTTGGGAGAGTTGGCGTGCTGGGTCGGTGAGTCCAAGTGAGAAGAAGCGGAAGACGATGTGAAATCCAAGGCCTTTCCGGTGGAAGTGCGGCAGGCGGCAACGAAGATCTCGGTGGAGCAGACGACATTATCGATCACGACCCTGCAAAGGAAAAGAAGCGAATGGTCAAGAGAAAGATGAATAGCATATAGAGAAACACAGATATGAAGAGAGATCTGTGACGACGAGGTTAGGTTTTCGATTTCGATGGAGGAGTCTCTCTTGGAGGTCTGGTCGAGGGCAAGAGAGATGAGGAAGATTTGTGAGGGCGCCGCGAGAGTTCAGGGAGGGAATGTTTTCGAGCTTGGCGGAAATCTAAAAATTTTAGGTTGAGAAACTCACTTAAGGAGACTTCCGTGTTTTAAAACACGATGTTTGTAAATTTACAAACGTTGTGTTTTAAAAATCAAAACAACCAAAATCGATTTAAGTGGTGTGTAAGATGGTATACTATGACAGTTTTATAAAATCGTCGTCTTTTAAAATACAACGACGGTTTTAAACTTCTCTGTCGTCTATTTGGTGTCGTGGTTTAACAATTCTGTAGTAGTGAATGGCATTACATATGTAAACAAAGTTTGAGAAGTCTTGGGATACAATGCATGGTTTGATGGGAGTTGCAAGTATTTTGGATCCAAGGTATAAGATGAAACAAATTGAATTTTTATGCCCTCTGACATATACAAACAATGCAGCTCAAGAAATTAAGAAATATAAAGATATTCTCTATGACTTGGTCAAGGAGTATCAGTCAAAATCTCAACAAAGTCAGCAGGTGCAATCTGAATCTTTGATTCCTACTTCTTCATCTAGGCCATCTATGCCTAAACTTGATTTGGTAAAGCAATTGGATGTGTTTGTTTCTCATTCCACTGCCCATGGACATGTTAAATATGAGTTGGATCATTATCTAGAAGAGTCTCTTTAACCTAGGAATGATGATGATGATTTTGATATATTATGTTGATGGAAATCAAATGGGATCAAATATCCTACTTTGCATGATATTGCTAGAGATATTTTGGCAATTTCTAGATCTATATCCACAGGTGCTTCAGAGTCTTGCTTTAGTACTAGTGGAAAGATTATAAGCCCTCATCGTAGTCGGCTTCATTAAAAAACAGTAGAGGCATTGATGTGCGCTCGTGATTGATTATATATGGAGTGAGATAAGAGGTATTGAAATATTTTTGTAGTTATATTTTTCATATTTATTACCGTTTTTTTATTCTTTTTTTTTCTTTTTCTACTGTTAGCTTCAAGCTCTAATGAGAACGAAGCTAGAAGAGTCACTGTTCAAGATGAGGAAGTTGATAAGGATGAGGAGGATGTAACATTCTTATATTTAATAGCTCTCTTTCTTTTTTAAAATGGATTTTTCTTATATTGGTCAGTTTCTCATTTTCTTTTAAATAATTGTAATGTCTTTATCTTATTAATTTTTTTTTTTTTTTGGTAGGAGTCTACCATTGAAACAGAGAACATCTCTTTGTTTTTTGATTAAAGCTATAAATGATGAAGCATAGGAGAGTTCATTGAAATTGTGAAGTTTTTATTTGACACTACTACAAAAATCGAAATAGACGACGGTAATCCACCGTCGTGTATTCAGTTTTTCAACCGTCGTAAAATCAAGCGACATCTTTTCATGCATAAAACCACGACGGTAAATCCCCGTCGTCTATTATTTGTAAAGACGACGCTTTTACTCAAAACCGTCGTCTATTATTAAGTAAAGACGACGGTTTTTTTATAAAAAGGGTCGTCTATTATATGTAAAGACGACGGTTTTTTTATAAAAAGGGTCGTCTATTATTAAGTAAAGACGACCCTTTTTATATGAAAATGGTCGTCTATTATGAATTAAAGACGACCCTTTTCATATAAAAAGGGTCGTCTATTATATGTAAAGAAGACGGTTTTTTTATAAAAAAAGGTCGTCTATTATTAAGTAAAGAAGACCCTTTTTATATGAAAATGGTCGTCTATTATGAATTAAAGACGACCCTTTTCATATAAAAAGGGTCGTCTATTATATGTAAAGACGACGGTTTTTTTTATAAAAAGGGTCGTCTATTATTAAGTAAAGAACTATGTTTTATTATATCCAAAGACGTCAGTTTTGTTAAAAAGCCATCATCTATTAAATGTGAAGACGACGATTTCTTGAAATATTGTCGTCTATTAACTCTAAGACAGCGATTTTTTAGTAAAACCGTCGTTGATTGTATATAAAAAGACGTTATGGTGTTAAAAGAGGTCATTGATAATATATACAGATGACGGTTTTTCCAATAAAACCATCGTTTTATTATCTTTAGTTTTTTGAAGAGTCAATAGTTATTACATAGTCAACCAATCTTTATTATATTACATACATACTTCCTACCTATAATTAGAAATAACGGAGCTCACAAATTCTACTAATTTGATTTTAACTTCATCAATTTGTTCTTGGGTTGACTTATCTCTGCCTTCTTGCACATTTTCCAAGTTGTTGGTGTCGGAAAAGGAAAGACCTGCACGAAAGAGACCCGAATACTCTTAAACATAAACTTGTTTAGCAGTAACCTAACCTTAGCAAAAAGATCTATGCAGCTCTAGAATGACAGCAGAACACAATTGGCATAATTGGCAAAGTACCTGTTCTTGTGGTGGCACCATAACCTGTTCTTGTGGTGGCACCATAACAAATGAAAAATCAGAGATTCAGAAAATTAACAATGAAATTCCAAAATAATTAAAGTAAACAACAAAAACAAAAAGTATTTTGGACCTGATGATGTTGTCGGTCCAAAAACAAACGAATCTAGTGAGGGATGGGTATGTTTTGCCTCATCTTCTTCGTCAGCTTCTTCTTGATTATGAAGGCCTTGTGGGACGGCTGTGCATATTTATAAAAAAACCCAAATGAGAAACTCACTTAAATCCCACGAAATTAGCACAATACATGAACAAACATATATATATATAGACCGATTTCCAACCGATTTCCATAAGTCTTTCTAGATCGAGTCGCTGAGTTTGATGAGCGAGTTGAGTGCCTGAGAGCAAGATCTTCTTTGAAGAAAGTGGAGGTCGAGATCTTTCAAATCAAACCTTTCAACCAGCTTTGATTCTCAAATACAGAACCTCCTTCTACATCTTATGGATCTGCGAAGACCTCAATCTCTCAACTCCTTCATTGATATCGATTTTTTGATGATTTTGTAGAGAGTTTCATGAGGGTGTTTTAGAGAGTGCAGGAGGGTTTCAAGGAGGGAGAGATAAGGTTTTCAGAGACAGGGGAAAATCTGAAAATTTGTCGAGCGCGAATTCACTTAAGTAGCCTTTTTTTAGCGTGTTTTAAAAGACGACGCTTGTTAATGAGAGATAAGGTTTTCAAAGACAGGTGAAAATTTGAAAATTTGTCGAGCGCGAATTCACTTAAGCGGCCATTTTTTCGCGTGTTTTAAAAGACGACGCTTTTTATAAAAAAACCGTCATCTTAACATATAATAGACGACCCTTTTTTTAAAAACCGTCATCTTTACTTCACAATAGACGACCCTTTTTTTTTAAAAACCGTCATCTTTACTTCATAATAGACGACCCTTTTTATATAAAAAGGGTCGTCTTTACTTAAATAGACGACCATTTTCATATAAAAACCGTCGTCTTTACATATAATAGACGACCCTTTTTTTATTTATACTTTCATTAAATACAACATAAGATTTTGTGGTATCCACTAGTGTAAATATTTTAAATTGAAGATCAAATTGAGTCATTGTATTCATATAGGGTCAAGGAGTGTAGCTGTAAAAAATCATCAAAATCGGAGTTAAAATAACCGTTAAATCTTGATTTTTCGTTTATAACCGTCGAAATATTTTGTCCCGTTACTTGATCTGTGATTTTTTTTTTTCCGATTTTTGGCGTATATGATCTCGATGTGTAAACAAACAAGTTTGACGGTTGGATTGTTGAAATTAGTTTTGTAGAATGCGTATGCCATCAAAACAATATATTCACTAACAATTAAGAGTTTATTTATACTTTTATTAAATATAACATAAGATTTTGTGGTATCCACTAGTGTAAATATTTTAAATTGACGATCGAATTGGTTCATTGTATTCATATAGGGTCAAGGAGTGTAGCTGTAAAAAATCATCAAATTCAGAGTTGAAATAACCGTTAAATTATGATTTTTCATTTATAACCGTCGAAAAGTTTTGTCCTATTACTTAATCTCTGAATGTTTATTTTTTTCGATTTTTGGCGTATATGATCTCGAAGTGTAAACAAACAAATTTGACGGTTGGATCGTTGAAACTAGTTTCGTAGAATGCGTATGCCATCAAAATAATATATTCACTAACAATTAAGAGTTTATTTATACTTTTATTAAATATAACATAAGATTTTGTGGTATCCACTAGTGTAAATATTTTAAATTGACGATCGAATGCAGTCATTGTATTCATATAGGGTCAATGAGTGTAGCTGTAAAAAATCATCAAAATCAGAGTTGAAATAACCGTTAAATCTTGATTTTTCGTTTATAACCGTCGAAATGTTTTGTCCCGTTACTTGATCTCTGATTTATTTTTTTTCCCGATTTTTGGCGTATATGATCATGATGTGTAAACAAACAAGTTTGACGGTTGGATCGTTGAAACTAGTTTCGTAGAATGCGTATGCCATCAAAACAATCAATTCACTAATAATTAAGAGTTTATTTATACTTTCATTAAATATAACATAAGATTTTGTGGTATCCACTAGTGTAAATATTTTAAATTGATGATCGAATGTAGTCATTGTATTCATATAGGGTCAAGGAGTGTATCTGTAAAAAGTCATCAAAATCATAGTTGAAATAACTGTTAAATCTTGATTTTTCGTTTATAACCGTCGAAATGTTTTGTACCGTTACTTGATCTCTGATTTATTTTTTTTTCCAATTTTTGGCATATATGATCACGATGTGTAAACAAACAAGTTTGACGGTTGGATCGTTGAAACTAGTTTCGTAGAATGCGTATGCCATCAAAACAATATATTCACTAACAATTAAGAGTTTATTTATACTTTCATTAAATATAACATAAGATTTTGTGGTATCCACTAGTGTAAATATTTTAAATTGACGATCGAATGCAGTCATTGTATTCATATAGGGTCAAGGAGTGTAGCTGTAAAAAATCATCAAAATCAGAGTTGAAATAACCGTTAAATCTTGTTTTTTAAAAACCGTCATCTTTACATATAATAGACGACCCTTTTTTAAAAAACCGTCATCTTTACTTCATAATAGACGACCCTTTTTATAAAAAAAACCGTCGTCTTTACATATAATAGACAACCCTTTTATATGAAAAAGGTCGTCTTTACTTCATAATAGACGACCATTTTCATATAAAAAGGGTCGTCTTTACTTCATAATAGACGACCGTTTTCATATAAAAGGATTGTCTTTACTTCATAATAGACGACCCTTTTTATAAAAAAACCGTCGTTTTTACATATAATAGACGACCCTTTTTACATGAAAAGGGTCGTTTTTAATTCATAATAGACGACCATTTTCATTTAAAAATGGTCGTCTTTACTTAATAATAGACGACCCTTTTTATAAAAAAAACCGTCGTCTTTACATATAATAGACGACCCTTTTTATAAAAAAACCATCGTCTTTACTTAATAATAGACGACCCTTTTTATAAAAAAAAACCGTTGTCTTTACTTCATAATAGACGACCCTTTTTATATGAAAAGGGTCGTCTTTACTTCATAATAGACGACCCTTTTTATAAAAAACCGTCGCCTTTACTTAATAATAGACGACCCTTTTTATAAAAAAATCGTCATCTTTACATATAATAGACGACAGTTCTTTCAAAACAACCATGTCTTTACCAAAAAAACATTACAAGGAAAAACCCTTTTGGCGACCATTGCCTTTGGTCACGGAAAGCTGAAATTTTGTCGCCAAATCACTTTAGCGACGTAATTATTTCGTCGCTAGATTGGTCGCCTAAGGCTCGTGGCTGAAAGTATAATCGACAAAAGGCGACTAAAATCTTTATGCGACCAATTTATTTCGTCGCCTTATAGTAATCAGTTGGTCGCCTATAAAAGGGTAGGTTACCGCGAAAACACCAAAATTTTCCGCGAACTGAGGAAGGATTGAGCGACCAAATAGATTTGTTCGTCGCCGATAGTTTCTGATGACTACCAGATTTGGTCGCTAAAGCTTACTTAGTTGGTCGCTAAAATATGTATATTTTAAGTGTTTTAATTATTTTAATTATTTATTTATATTTTGTTTTGTGATAATATTAACCTTTTCTTCATTAAGATAATGTAATTTCTAAAAAACAATAAATTTAGATAAACATATCAATAGAAAATGACATGAATAAAAGTTTCTCTCATTCAAAAGTACATGAGCATACCAGTTGTTCAAGTACACATAACATATCCAAAAATAGTAGACATAAACGAATGAAAGAGTCTCCACTCAAAGAATGGAGGCCAAGCTCCATATATTCTTGCCCTTGGTAAACCCAAGTTCTGCAGTAATTGTTTCCCACTCTAAGACTAGGTTCGACTTTAAAAAAAAAAAAAAAAAAAAAAAGCATGTATACTATGCCTTTTGTAATTCCAAGTTTTGTAGTCATGTCATGATCTTTAACACCTGTGGGAAAGGGACTCTGATCTAATATTGTGGAATTCCTAAACACTTTGCCAATTGTTGCTTGATCTTCTCAAACTCATCAATCATCTTCCTTCACAAAAGAAACAAAACAAGGAAACACCTACGGTCAAGAAGATGCCAAAACCAAGAATATTTAAATATAAAATATATATAGAGACAAAAAACAAACAATGTTCGACAACACAATTACAAGAAATCTTGCCCAAAAGCTGAAATTCACAATCTTAACTAAATAAGCCATTAAAAAGAGTTTGGATCTACATAAGAAAAATGATTACAAGTCATCAATATTTAAGAATGTTCGAGATGGTATTTGAACAAACTTAATAAAATTTGAATTCATTTTTCATACGTCTCAATACTAACTGTCTAAAGCATACCGTTGTGATAATAACAAATACCACAAATGAATGAGGAAAACAGTTCCGAAAAACCAATGTAAAGACTAATATCATGCATAGCACAAACCCATTAGAAAACATAAATCATAAAATCTGAAGTATAATCCACACCTTAACCAACATGGGTTGCATAACTTCTCAACACAACACAAAACAATGCATGCCATTTTAATACCTTTAAACAATCAACACCACAATGACATTGACAATCACTATAGCTGTTAATAAGAAAAACAAATGGAACTGACTGTAATGAGAAGCAGAGGTTCTTACCTCAATGATCCTCTGTCCAAAACAACAAACCAAATCCTTCCACCTCCTCAAATAATCTGACATGCAAAAACAAGATATTACCTCAGTAAAGTTAGACTCCTACATTGTTCTAAACACATTATAAGATAAAGAGAACCACAAACCCAAATAAGGCAATCACTCATTGGTTTTAATGTTTTCAATGCAAATAGAAACATTGAACGACAACTTTTTCAGCTTCCACTAGAATACAATGAATAATTGAAATAAAGAGAGATCTAAATGTAGAAAAAGAGGATTGAATTGAAATAAAATAACATGAAAAATTCTTTAAAAGTGAAAACACAAGCTAATAGAGGATTATCCTAGTGAAAAACTAGAAGTCATAATGATATTTCTTTATCATATTTTCAAGCCCAAGACACAGAGTTTGCTTAAGCACATAGCCCGACATTCCTAATTTTCAAGGCACTTCAATTTGGTCTTCAACCATTGCCAAGCATAAAAGACAATTCAACAAAAAGGGTATAAAGTAGTTTTCAGTAAATCATAGATGACCAAATAAATATTTTGTTAAACAATTTAGGCAGGAACACTTCAACTTGGGAAATTCACTAAAAATTCAGTGTGAGTCAAAATAGTGCGAAACTTTCCAAATCAGAACTAGAAACATAAAACTTCATCACATCAAAATTTCATGGCATTTGAAGTTAAGGAAGCATGTCAAAAACAAAATCCAAAACAGACTTCAGCACTACTGTGGAAAAAAATTTATAAAAAAAAAATCCCATAGTTCAGTTCAAGAAGCAAGTTTAAAAGAAAAAAAAGGGACACTATCATAGGATAAAACTTAATTTCATTAGACTTGATTCATTACATTTATGGACTGGAAGCAAACATAAGCAACTAGCAATATTATAGCAATTATTCTTTTAAAGTTTCATTGGATAGAAATTGGGTTTTTTGGTTTGGACCTTTTAGAGCTGTTTTGAGATTTAAAACAAGAAAGAGAAGAAAAGAGAGATTTTGGCTCTGAAAAATAGACTACATTTAATGGCCCAACAATGTTGCTAGTTTGAACTGGGTTATGCAACATGGCTAGGTCTATGCATAACAGGACATGGCCAGCAACCATTTTGTGAAAACAGGAACTGCCCCTTACCTCTTTAATTTCAGCAGCCTCATTGATCGAAATGCCCTTATCCATATGCATAAGCATGTTGTTCCAGTTGCTAATGTATGTAGGATTTTCACCCTTCTACATTTTCCCAACAAAAAGAAATTGAGAAATACTCAGGGGACATATGCAAACCTTAAAACAGATTAAGGAAAACATATAGTAACTTGAAGATGATAAAACAGGGCTTTTAAGATTATATTTATGTCAACCCATGACACGTCAGGAAAAAAAAAATTGAAGGCAGAAGCAAGATTTTTAGCTATCTATACCTCTTAAGCAAGTATTTCAAACACCCTACTGCAAAAAAGAAAACAGAATCAGTTAGACACTATATTTTTGGCGGGCTTGAGTCCAAATTAGTCTTCAAACTCAAAATAGTATATGCCTTCACCCTCTAAGTTTCACTAATCATCGTAAAACAAAAATATTATTTTTCCCAGTTAACTCAAAACAGTAACATAATAAGACATCACATGAAGCACCAAATATCCAAGAAAAAAGCCCTCAAGATAAAACCAAATGGTTCAAAGTAATATTGTAATCAACAACACATCCATTTTACTAAGTCAGATCAAGTACAGTGAATAAAATTAAGCTTAAGGTCACATGCCTCTTGTGTAGTGATTAATAATTAGGCTCTTCATCTGAATTTCAGAACAAATGATTATTCTTTACAGTTCTTAATTATATATGCCCTAATTGATGATAAAACCATTTCAAATCAACAGAACTTTATCCTTGAAGCTAATTGAATTACCTTTCATAAAATCCAAGCAACCAGTGATCATCACATAAAGCCGAAATGGTTTGTTAAAAAAAGAAAAAAAGTGGCTGGAAGAGATTTGAAAGGATTTCCAAGACTTGGAAAACGATCAATTAGACTCAAAGCATTAAAACATAACAAATGAAATATACTGGGTAAGCGTGCAAGTGAAACATCTCAAATTTGACACAGAGCCCACATCAAATGGACAACAATGCATTCATATCAAATACAAGAACCATAACATAACCCGCATACTAAACACATTACAAATGAATAAACAAACTGCATATATATGTATGCACACACACATACAAAACAGAGAAGAAAATAGTTTGTAAATCATAGATGGCCAAATAAATATTTCCAAAACAAAACTCAAATCATACAGAGCAAATAGTCATCTTACCTAACAAAAAGGCAGCATATGAAGGAAATTGTGAGAGGAGGACTTCACCAATTCAAAGGTTGAGGGGTTGCAACAACCTTGTTATTAAGACCAAAAAAAAAACCTCAAATTTTATTTTTAAAGAATCAAAATCAGAAATCTAGATAATTGAAGGGTATATGATATCTGGTGAGTGGGAAATAACTCAGGCCATCAGAAATCTAGATAATTGAAGGGTATATGATATCTGGTGAGTGGGAAATAACTCAGGCCATCAGAAATCTAGATTGGGAACAATCATGAAAAAGGAAAAATCATTTTATTCAGATATCAAAGAGGAAAAATCAAGCACTGAAAATCAATTCCGATTCAAATTCCTAAGTATTCAGTTCTTATTTTCCTTGGTTGTTTTCTCAGCAACCAAACGGAATCTACAGCTGAAAATCAGCGCTCAAAAGAAAATTAACAAGATGAGAAGATAAGCCAGACAAGGTGAACTCACCAGAACCTTGCCGTCAAACCATGTAGTGAGGAAGACTTCGGAGATGAAGCCGTCGATTTCTGACCCCGAGCGTGCGACAGGAAAGTGGAGGAGAGAAAGGGAAAACCGTTGATTTCTGACCCTAGGCTTGCCGACGTCGGTGTCGATGTTGGAGCAGCGAAAGGGAGTGCGAGATGGAGAGGGAGTCTGAGAGGAAAAAACAAGTTGGGAACTTATTTTTAATTTTTGTATTTATATTCTCTAGATTAGCCCCAAAACAATTTGGTCGCCCATAAGCTAACATACACAAATGACTGTCTTCTTTTTGGCTGAATCCTTAGCACAAACTGGTCTGCGACGAAAGCAAACATTTGTCGCAGATCCCACGAATTTTTAAGCGCGACTTCTAACTTAGCGACGACACAGGAAAGCTTAGCCACACAATATTTTCGTCGCCAGCAATTTTTGAGTTTCGCGCGCACCTTTTCAGAATTTGGCGACCAATTATATGTTTGGTCGCCAAATCTTAATGTATCCACCAAAAGTTTTCGTCGCCATTTCGAAGAAATTGGTCGCAATTTAATTTGCCTAAAGTCCTTCAGGATGCCTAAATATCACGAATCTTATGGCGACCACCTGGAAACAGTTCGTCGCCAATTTGTAGTCTTGGCGACCAAAATCCAGTTCGTCGCTAAATATTTCGTCGCAAAAGAGGTTTTTCCTTGTAGTGAAAGGACACTTGATTTTTAAAAGACGACGCTTGTCATACCTGCTGTCGTTGTTTTTTGGTCAAATTTTAACTCTGAAGAAAAGCTTTTTAATAAGACGAAGCTTTTTTATTTGTGTGCGTCGTTATAAAAAAATTCTCAACAGTATCTCCATTTTTTAGTTGTTTAAGTCACTTATCCACGACGGTTTTTTGTTACCTTCGTCTTTTTAAAAACAACGACGGTTTTTTGTTCTTCCGTCGTCTTTTTCTGGTCGTCTTTTGCCCTTTTTGTAGTAGTGTGATGACATAATATTGTTAATATTTCTTTAGTATTGGTTTTCTAATTTAAGACTAGATAGATTTGTTGTGCTTACTGAAAAAGTTTCTAAAGATTTGGATTGAGCAATTGTTGAGAAATTATTTTAACAAGAAATATCTTGTGGTGGCTGTTTTTAAAATTTCACAATGATGTGATTGTGCTTTAGAAAATTATTTTAACAAGAAATATCTTATTAAAAACCGGGGATTGGGGCGGGTATGGGAGGCACTTCCCCGACAGAGATGGGGACGGGGACGGGGATTCCCCGAAAAGCCTAAACCGGGGATTGGGTCGGGGACGGGGACGGGGATGGGGAGTGAGGACAGGGATGGTATTGCCATACCCGGCCCCTAACCGGCCCGTTGCCATCCCTATTCTTACCCATGGATTTGCATCCAAATGATTTATTAAAGGGTTGCCACCCAACATGAATTGCCATCCATTTGTTTGATTTGCGGGTTTTTTACCCAAGCATGGGGACTTCAAGAGAGGAGCCTTGATTGCCCCTATCATTTTTCTTCAGCACGGCTCCATGTTGTCCTACCTTTGATCTGACGTGCTTTTTGTAGGCTAGCCGTGAGAGATCATTTTTGTGAAGGACTCTTCATGCAATAATCACTCCACCAAAATAGGAACCACCAAACTCTCTTGAGAGTTTTCATTGGTTGGTCAAACTCTTTATTTAAAAATAAATAAATTCCTTTAAGAGATTTGCACGTGAGATCAACCCACCTTTGAATTTTTTCATCCCCTGGCTTTGAAACTTGAAAAGCTTATTGAATAATTGGCTTTGCTTGTTTTTATTTTTTTTTTATTTTTATATTTTTAATATTTTATTTTAAACACTTATCATCTATATTAGATAAGGCTTGCTGGACGTGGGCTTAGACAAACACAACCCAATATTTTTTGTGAATTTTTTTGGGTCTCCTTTTGGCTCCAATAGCCGGCCGGCTTGATTTTTAAATTTTTCCATAACCAACGACATTAATTTTAATTATAAGGAGGATTAATTGTTCCTCAACCGCACGACAGATAACCAACCGTTTAGGACATGCCACAAAAAAACATTTTGCATATGACAAGGTGTGGTTTTTGTTCTTAACCTAGCAAAGCATATATATGTATGCACACCTCTCTAAACCTAAATGAAATACTTCCTTCGAGAGAAGAATAAAAAATCCCAGAAACATTCCTAGATACCAAAATCTTCACTGCCTACGTTAATTCGATTCTCTTCAAGAATTAGCCAGAGACTAGTATATATTAAATAGTTAGCTTAAGCGTACTTAAAGGGTAATTAAGGCAGCCATGGCTCCAGCAGCTGCCGGAGAAAGGTCTTTAAAAGAGACACCCACATGGGCTGTTGCCATTGCCTGTGCAGTTTTCATACTTATTTCTATAATTATAGAACAAGCAATTCATGCTCTTGGAAAGGTATGTACCTAAATACGTATATCTACGTGTATAACGCAGGATTTTAAATGTCTTTCCATGATTTTAATGTTTACTTTTATAATGACAGTGGTTCCAGAAACGCAATAAGAAAGCTATGCTTGAAGCTTTGGAGAAAATAAAAGCTGGTCAGTTTAATTTTTATATCATTACTAATAATTTTTATTTTTTCCTCTGTGTGACGATAATTTTCATATGCTTTGTTGTGGATGCATGCAGAGCTCATGCTTTTGGGATTCATATCTCTGCTACTTACGGTGGGCACAAGATATCTTCCAAAAATATGCATCCCAGAAAAGTATGGTAATACGATGCTGCCATGTGAGCTAGAGAGCAAGTATAAAGAGGATGGGGGCGGCAAGGATGATGGCAAAAACAAAGGAGGAGGAGATGGCGGTGATGATAATGATAGAGGACGAAAGTTACTTGAATTTGCTGAAACCATGATATGGCGTCGAGTTTTAGCCCCTAGTGGAGGAGATTCCTCTGCTTGTTCAGAGGTGCGTAAGTAATTAATTCATTAAATCAACATTAATATTATAATATACACCTAATTAATATAATTAATTAATTAATTAAAAATAAAGAATATAACTATAAATATTTACATATCCAACCGTATGATGGAATTTTGTAATAAGTCGAATTGCGACGTAAACCATCAAATTCAAATATATATTTTTTTGCATTTGGTGCTCTTAGTTAGTTAAAAATATTTTGTACATATGTACTGTACAGGGTAAAGTGCCGCTGATATCTCCATCTGGGATGCACCAATTGCACATCTTCATCTTTGTGCTTGCTGTTTTTCATGTTGTGTACAGTGTCATTACCATGGCGCTAGCGCATGCCAAAGTAAGTACCATCACACTGTGACACGTACAACTATGTGCTCTATATTTATACCCATAACCTAACACATGAATTTGGAATTACAACTTAAAAAGTACGTTTTCTTATCTAACTGTCTGACAATATAAATTATTCGCATTGCAAAATAAACTGGATCATTGATCGTATTTATTCCTTTTTGAATGCAATTCCATGTATATATATATATATATATATATATATATATGTATGTGGAGTATGGCAAGAAATTGAGGAATTGCAACTTGTGTAACAGTACTATCAGCCTACAAAGAACTCATTAGTGTAATGGTTTAGAATAATTGCTTTCTCAGAAAAGGTCAGGGGTATTAGTCCTAGCATTCATGTAGTATGTGTTTGAATTTAATATGTTATCGTTCATCTCAATAGGAAATATCCTAAAAAAACAGTAGTATTATTAACCTATTAATTTGATAAAATTGATAAATATGATTTAGCCTTATTATTTATTGTAGTAGGTAGTTTGAATGGGGTCAGAATTTGGGATCCAATAATGAAGCATTAGAATATATTTATACTTCTGCATCTTAGAATATATCTACACTAGGCCTTTTCTACTCGTAATTTGTGGCTTGGCAGTTCTCTAGCCGTGGCATGGTAATGTGATACGAGGACTGGACCACCTCAAAATCTTTTTGGATGGTAGAATTCCCATTTATATTTCGAATAAAAGTTCATAAATTAATTAGAAATTATGTAATTTATTGTGATATTAAAATAAATTTTATAAAATTCATTGAACAATCCAAAATTTTCCAATCGTTTCACAGAAACAAACTTGACCAAAAAAATAAAGGAATCTATAGTTGTTTAATCGGCTCTTCTGTTGACTAGATGAAGAAATGGAAAGCTTGGGAATCAGAAACATCGTCCTTGGAATATCAATTCACAAATGGTATTAATTAATATTTTATTTTAAAATAGTTGTTCTTTTAGTCTTTGTTTCATGCCTTTTTCTTCATCTCTCCTTCTCCATCTCCATCATTTTTCTAACATTTCCCAGAATTTCTGACACGATTTTAATTATATATCTTTCTTAAAAGTGAAAATAAAATCTGAAAAGAAAAACCAAACTGCTATAAACGAGTCAATAGTGATTGAACAATTGCAAATTATATATCTTATTTCATGTTCCAGACCCTTCAAGGTTCAGGTTTATTCGACAAACTTCGTTTATAAAGCGTCATTCAGGCTTTTCTACAATGCCTGGAATAAGATGGATTGTAAGTTAATTAGTAAATTAATGTGTACAATCTTGTTCTTTATTGGAACTTAACCAAAGCTCTTAGATGCAATACCGAAAAACACTTAACCAAAGCTTGAGCACTTACAGAACCTCTACTACACATATGTACATTGTAGGTGGCATTTTTCAGGCAATTCTTTGGTTCAGTTACGAAGGTGGACTATATGACCATGCGCCACGGATTTATCAATGTAATTATCAATTCTCTTTTTTTTTTCTTTTCTTTTTTATGAACTACGTACTTTTGTTTTTATTTTATTTTATTGTGATATAGTTTTGGCCCAACCCTAATTGGCAAATGCATGCATGCAGGCACATTTTGCTCCAAATAGCAAATTTGACTTCCATAAGTATATTAAGAGATCCATGGAAGATGACTTCAAGGTCGTCGTGGGTATTAGGTCTCTCTCTCTCTCTCTCTCTCTCTCTCTCTCTCTCTCTCTCTCTTGTACTACTATAATTATTGTTATTAATTTAATTTCTTGATTTTGCAGTATACCACTATGGATTTTTGCCGTGGTGTTTTTGGTTCTAAATGTTCACAGTGAGACTCTCTCTCCTTCTTTTCTCTCTCTTCCAAAACAGACACACACACACACAGATATCACAAAAAGCACATTTTAAATGCTTGGTGTTGGTGGTCAATATATTATTGATAAATTTAAATACTGATAAATAAATACCTCCTATTGAACAGAATGGCACACGTTCACTTGGTTGTCATTGGCGCCACTCGTTGTAAGACCACGAAATCCAAGCTCTAAATATATATTATATATAGTGCTAGCTTCTTCTTCGAGTCATGTATATATATATATATATATATATATATATATATTCTCCTATTAATTATTTAATAAACCTTAATTAATTAATTAATTTGTGCAGATTCTTCTTGTGGTGGGTACAAAGCTTGAGCTTATCATCATGGAGATGGCTCAAGAAATGCACGATCGAACTACAGTGGTTAAAGGCGCTCCCGTTGTAGAGCCAAGCAACAAGTTTTTTTGGTTTAATCGCCCTGAGTGGATTCTCCTCTTAATTCATTTCTCATTATTCCAGGTGACAGCTATCAGAGTTTATATATGAACATCATATACTCTCTCTATATATATATATATATATATATAGTAAATTTATTATATTGTCAGACTGTAAATATGGACCGGCCATCCGTACGGTCTAAGTCTAAAATGCATATATATATATATATGAAATGCTATGGATCAATGTGGTTTCTAACAATTAATTGGTTTGCTTGCTGCATACACAGAATGCTTTCCAAATGGCGTATTTCTTATGGACATCTGTAAGTAATTAACCATAGAGCAATATTAAGAACTCTACATATTCAGAGGAATTAAGTTTATTATTATATTGGTAATTATGTGCACTGTCTCACCTGTATACTAACTATACATACTATGATATATATACGACGCAGTTGGAATTTGGGTTGACATCATGCTTCCACGAAAACTTGCCTCTGATTCTGACAAGGGTTTTCCTCGGGGTAGCCCTACAGATCCTATGCAGTTACATAACCTTCCCTCTTTATGCTTTGATTACACAAGTGAGTATTTCAAATTAAACAGCCCTAGCCTTGCCTCTTTCAGTAATATGCATGCATGCTTTAATGTTAATGTTGTTAATACAAGTGATAATTTAAATTACTCTAAAGTAATGTAATGTATGAGTAGAGGGACTCGAATTTGGGTGCAAATTTAAAACAAAAACTCTCTCTCTCCTCTCTCCTCTCTCCTCCTTCCCGACCTGTTGGCTTCTTCCTCAGAGGTAACATCCCCGGCCGGTGCTAGAAGCCACTGCCACCGCAACACCAAAAACAACAAGCCCAGATGAAAGGGTTCTCTCATTTCACGACTTAGTTGCATTTTGAATAGATTAGAGTTTGTTTTGGGGTGGCAATGAAGCACTTGGACTCCATTGTTTAAGCAAGCTAACTCCTTTGCCTTTTCAAAGTCAACAAATGAAATTCCACAATTTCTCCATCGTCCCGGCCTCATACCCACCCACCCTCCCTGCAATTTCTCATCCCCATCCTTCCTGAAATTTGGGTTTCTGCCAAAAAAAGAAAAAGAAAAATGAAGACATAATTATCATCTTCATTTTTTTTTTTTGCAGGAGTTATTGTAAATAATAAAATTAATTAAAAATATAAAACATGGATGGGGTTGAAGGCGTAGAAATCTGTAGGGTTCTTGCCGGCAGGGGAGGAATCAGGGTGGGGGTGGGAGGTGGTGGTGGCTTCAGGTGGGAGAAGGAAAAGTGGATGTTGACTGTTGGGTTTTCCCTAGAAGAGGAGGAGGAGAAAGAGTTTTTTTTTTTGTTTAAAATATATATATATATATATATATATATATATATATATATATATATATTATTTTACTTTAATAATTTAATGGTGGGTGGAGAGATAGGATTATGTGTTTTCAATTGAGTGCTGCTATTTCCACCCACCTGTCCTATTTTCCCACCCACCTTATCTTTAAAATTTTAAAGATAAATTTACCCATTTATGAAAAGACTTCTAAGGACTTAGAGAAAAGGATTAAAAACCAAAACAATTGTCTCAACCTTAAAATTAAAAAAAGTTTTAAAAAATTCAAATCACAAATGTCAAACCTTGTAACTATGGGCGATTCTTCAAATTTCCTATCTCCCATTATTGCACCTTCTCTACCATCATATCTCCCATTAACAGACCTCTTTAACTTAAAAGAGAATTTCCTTGAATTAATAATTTAAGGATGTTTTAGGAATAATGGTGGGTGGAAAGATAGGATTGTGTTTTTCAAATTTACATAGTGGGTGGAAAGATAAGGTGGGTGGGGAAATAGGACAGGTGGGTGGAAATAGCAGCACTCTTTCAATTTTACATGGTGGATGGGAAGATAAGGTGGGTGAAAAAATAGGAAAATGGGGTGGAAATAGCAACACTCTTTCATATTCATAACACTATAACTAAGTGGTCATGCATGTTTACGTATCAGTAATGGAGAAAGTAAGGAATCAGAGAATTTAGGAATCGGGAAACTATTGAATCGGTATGGGAAGAATCATTCTCATTAAGCTGTTTACTAAACATATGAAATTAGCAAAGGAATGGGGTTGATTCCCATTGTTATTGTTTACTAATTTTTATGAATTAGAATCCAAATTAATTTGATTACTAAAATGCCCTGCACATTTTCCCATAAGTGCTGCTTATGGGAGGTTGTGTCTGCAACGATAACGTGAAAAATAAGTTGGAGCGTCTTGGAACTTCTTGGCGTGAGTTATTTATTTAGGGTTTGGAGTTTTTTGGAATTATGGTAAAGTAGTAAAGGTATTTTTGGAAGTTATTAAGAGAAAACAGGAATGGGAATCGTATCGACTACTCCCCCTAGGTGATCTGATACCCAATTTTGAGGGGATGTGATTACGGATTTTGAGGTGGGGCCCACTTATTTTTTCATTCATGATTGCAAGTAAACGCAGGAGAAGTCAGGAATGGAAATCATTCCCTTTTCCACCCATACCCATTACTGATACATAAACATGCCCAAATAACACCCTAATTTGGAGGAGCATTTAGTTACAAGCACCTGAAAAAAAAAAAGTTGAAGTTTTTCTTTTTCGAGTAATTAATTTCTCTATAATGTATTTAATTACCTATATTTATGCATGCATGTATCTTATCTTAACGTGCAGATGGGATCTCACATGAAGAAAGCAATTTTCGAGGAGCAAACGGCAAAGGCTCTCAAGAATTGGCAGAAGGCTGCAAAGCAGAGAAAAAAGTTGAGGAAAACTACAGGCGATGCTTCTTTCTCAGGATTTGTAAGCGGGGAAAATACACCAAGCCAGGGTTCATCCCCACTGCATCTACTTCACAACCAAAAGCACAGGTCCAATCAGTCTGACCTCGAAAGCGTCCTTAATTCCCCAAGATCGGTATCTTATCAATCTGACACCGATATCTCGGAGATGGAGGGCTCCGCACATGATGGGAATGGTATGAGAAGATCAGAAGATCAACCTACAGCATTAGGGAAAGAAGAATCGCATAGTGTTGATTTTTCATTTGATAAGCCTTGACTTTTATTTATTTTTTAGCCAACAGTAACCGTCTACAGGAACTTCTCCACGAGAGAAAAAAAAAAACTAGTCATACTATGAAAACAACAGACTCGGACCTAAGGTCCTAAGACAAAAGCATCAAGGCAGAAAATTGTTATCAATGCCTGAAGTGAAAAGAAGTGAAACTCCATGCTTGTTACAGCAGTCTATAGCATACTTAAGTCTTAAGCTCCAGCAAAATGGTAAAACGAAAAATCAATATGTAAAAAGAGTTCCAATTTTATTTTTAGATAGAAAGCCCTTCCATTTTCTCGAGAAACAAACAGAAAAAGGAATCATTGCAAATAGGAGAGAGATGAGGAGGGAGAAAGAATGTATGGCATTGAGAGTAGCAAATCTTCTTGGGCTTGACATCGTTAGGGGAGAGAGTGTGGCCTGGACTAGAGATAGCTGAAGAGAGCGACACCATAGCCTCTCACAGAGAAACTGGAGTTGGGTCGGGAGTTTTTGGTGAGTCTAAGTGAAATTGGTACTTAGATGAAGGGGGTAAATTAAAACCCCCATGTCCAGATGTATGTCAACAATGATTAAATAAACCTGGAGACAATATGACTAGTCAACAACTAGTCATAAACCTATGAACATATAAGCATAACACAGATACACAACATATCAAATATTCAAATCCCTACAAGCCTAGAGGATAACTACATGACAACCTAGGCACTCAAAAGGACCCGTCAATCTAGGCATCCCCTTTGTTAGCAACAACTAGAGTGATAAGTGTGTGAACATTCTTCAGCATTTCAAATATAACACATACATTATGACTAGGCATATAAATCAAAGAATCACATCATAGGTGTTTGCCCAAAAATCCACCATTGGGAAAAACTGCGGGTCATCACTCTGACCAGATAATCCACTAAGTCAAGAAGGTTCTTATAGAAAAAGTAATCACAAGCTCAAGCAATCCTAGGTCTATTTAGGAAATGAGCACTACCTCTATGCGCAACCTTCTTCTCCAAACTTAGTTGAGCTAGTAGCTTGTCGTTCATGGAAATGGCAACTAGTCCATCAGCTTCTTCACCCCATGGCACTGCAACTCAACTCTGGATTGACAGATCGATGAATATGTAGATTGAATGAATAAAAGATCGATTTCTTCAAGAAACTATTCTTGAAGAAATTCATCTAAGAATCTGATCTAGATATGAATGAGAACGTGTTTAATTTTCCTAGATGCATATTTTTAAAGAACAAAGCATATTTCAAAAACAATTTAAAAATCTCATTTTGGAAACCTTGACCTTAGACATCTTGAAAATGCAAAGCAGGAATAAGCTCTCAAAAATTCTTAATGCATGAAGTAGATTTCAAAAACCCAGAAGCAGATATCAAAAATATTTCGAAAATCTCTTTTTGAAAAAATCTCTTTTTGAAAAAATCTCATACCTCACTCATCTCACCATTTGCAGCGGAGAAGAAGAAGAGGACTCTCTTTCTCTCTCTAAAAAAAGATGAATGAATGAGTGAAGAGGATTTCAAGTATCAAAGCAAATTTAAAAAACAATTTTTCAAAATCTCATAATGAAAACCCAGACTTCACAGAGAACGAAGAAAAGCAGAGAAGAAAGGCTCTCAAAATTTTATTTCTGTCAAAGTGATGGCTACAGTGTTGTAGCCTCCCTTTTTACCCAAAAAGAAGTTTGCCCTAAATTCCCCAAGCTAGCAGCCACTCATTGGCTTGATAATAAGACAAAAAAAATCATTAGGACAGAAAACCTACAGCTGGTAACATGTAAGAAATTAAATGAGCGGGCAGTAACAGATGACTAGTGTCATAACCTGCATGTTGAAGGCTCAACCCAACAACTATTGGGCCAACCTAAAGGATCCATTTGTGAAGGTCAAGCCCCACAAGAGAAGCTCAAGGCCCGACCCCTCAGATGGACTACTCTAGATCTCTTAGCCCACATGTCTAGATTCAATGTACAATAGTAGGTAGATTCTGGATGGTTAGGTAGCAGTCGATCCTAGCCTTCTATTGTGGTGGTATGTGGGATAGGATCTCTATATAAGGAGGATGTCTCATTGTGTATCCTCACCCCTCAACTTGTAAAGCATTGAGTAGCAATACAAGCATATATTCTCCCAAACTCTCTTGTGTGTTCTTATCGTTCTTGCTCTTGTTTTTGTGTTCTTGCTTAGTTCGATCTTATTTTGTAGGAAGAAAGGAAGGCTGACTTAGCTTGTTTGAGAGGCTATCAAGTCTAAGGCCGCACGGAAGGAAGAGCTCGAAAAAGTCATCTCGTGATAGTTGGTATCATAGCGAAAGCTCGAATCATTCGAAGAAGCATGTCGAAGAGCGGATCCGATGTGGAGACGGATATGTGCAAGGTCAACTTGGATCGTGGGGGCAAATCAAAGAAGGACCGATCCAAAGATGTGGTAGCAGCGATGGAGAAGCGGCTTTTGAAGATGGAGAATGCCGTGGTCGGGTTCGATCAGTGACTCGAAGACGATGTCCTTACAAAGGAAGGCTTTGGAACTGTGGTGGAAGAGTTTCAAGGCCAATTTCAGGGAGCCCTCAACTCCATGCTGGACAAGTCAAGCTGGATGTCCAAACCCAACTAGATCATTTCATGGTGGAGCTTACTGCACTTCGTGATGAAGTGAAGGATGTGAAGGGAGATTGGGCCTTGTGCAAAGAAGCTGTCTTGAACAAAATCCGAACTCCAAAGGAACCCAAGGCGTTAGATTCTTTCAAGCCCAAATCCTATAATGGGAAGAGGGAGGCGAAGGAGCTGGACACGTTTTTGTGGAATATCGAAAGGCATTTCAAGTATCTCAAGTTGGAGGATGATGAGCCCAAGATTACTACAACAACATTGTTTCTCACCGATAATGCTCTCATGTGGTGGCGTCGTCGATCCATGGAGATCGACCAAGGTACGTTTACACTTGAGACTTGAGATGAATTTAAGAAGGATATTATGTTGCATTTCTATCCAGAGAATGCCAAGTATGAGGCAAAGGAGAAGCTGAGATGGCTAAAGGAAACGGGGAGCATGAAGGACTATGTCGCCACGTTCACCAACCTGTTGTTCGAGGTGCCTAGCATGACAGATGAAGACAAGCTCATGTACTTCATGAGTGGCCTACAGAATTGGGCCCAGCTGGAGTTACAAAGGAGACACGTCCAAACCTTATCAGAGGCAATTGCTGTAGCTGAGTCTCTTGTTAAGTTCAAGAAGAATGATCAAAGCGACTCCAAGTTCAAAGAAAAGAAAGGTAGTAATGGATACGATGGGGGAGACAACAAGCCAAAAGAGGGTAGCAAGTCAGGAGACAAGTTCGACAGTCACAAGTCATCCATGAAGAAGAATTAATGATAAAGGTGACAAGGGGAAGGACAAGTCAAAGCTAGCTTGTCCGTAGAAGAAAGCCTTGAATGCTATGAACTAAGAGCAGGAAAAGGAGGCTGACAGGGAAGCAGGAATGAGGGTCATTCACTGCATGCCAAAGTCACTTAACCACAGGTTCAAGCTAAATGAATGATGTTCATCGATGCCATGGTGAATGGCAAGACTACCCGTTGTCTGGTGGATACGAGTGTCTCGCATAACTTTATGTCAGTGCAGGAAGCAAAGAGACTTGGTGTCGAGTCTTGAAGGAAGCAGGCAGTATGAAGACGGTGAATTCGATTGCCAAACCAATTGATGGAGTAGCTTGTGGTGTGGAGCTACACATTGCTACTTGGAAGGGAGTAGCTGACTTCTCCGTGATCTCGATGGATGACTATGATGTCGTGCTAGGAATGGAGTTCATGGACAAGGTAAAGGCATTTCCTATTCCATTTTACAATACTATGTGCATAGCATAGGGTGGAGCAATGTCATGCATGGTGCCAGTAGTGAGGCAACAAGGCGAGTCAAAGATTTTGTCAGCCATGCAATTTTCCAAGTCTTGGAAGAAGGGTGAGCCAATGTTCCTTGCAACTATGAAGATGGATACAGTTGAGAAGGAAGTCCAACCAGTCCCAAAAGCTGTGGAGACAGTTCTTAAGGAGTTTGCAGATGTCATGCCCAAGGAGCTGCCCAACACCTTACCATCTAGGAGAGAGGTGGATCATGCCATTGAGTTGGAACCGGGTGTCAAACCCCCTGCCAAAGCGTCGTACCGGATGACACCTCCTAAGTTGGAGGAATTGAGGAAGCAATTCAAGTAGTTGCTGGACGTTAGGTACATCCAATCGTCCAGGGCCCCTTATGGTGCCCCAGTCCTGTTCCAGAAGAAGAGAGAAAGGACACTAAGGTTGTGCATCGACTACCGGGCGCTAAACAAGGTGACCATTAAAAACAAGTATCCAATCCCTTTAATTTGTTTGATCAGTTGGGGGGAGCTAGGTACTTCACCAAGTTGGACCTGCGCTCAGGATACTATCAAGTGAGGATCACACCGGGAGACGAACCGAAGACCGCATGTGTGACAAGATATGGGTCTTACGAGTTCCTTGTCATGCCATTCGGCCTGACTAACGCCCTTGCAACCTTTTGCACTCTCATGATCAAGGTATTCCATCCTTTCTTGGACATTTTTGTTGTGGTTTACATCGATGATATTGTGGTGTATAGCAATTCTCTGGAGGAGCACCTCGAGCACTTGCAGAAGGTGTCCTAAGTTCTGAAAGAAAACAAGCTATATGTGAAGAAGAAGAAGTGCTCATTTGTCCAAGAAGAGGTAGAGTTCCTCGGTCACAAGTTCCTCGGTAGACAATTGCTCATGAAGAAGGGCAAGGTGCAAGCCATTCAAGAGTGGAACCACCAACCAAGGTACCTATGTTGCAGTCTTTTCTTGGATTTGTCAACTACTATTGCAGGTTCATCAAGGGATATTCAGCCATTGCCAGACGCCACTATGCCAACATGCCTTCGACGAGTTGAATAGGGCACTTATGGAGGAACCAATGCTGAGACTTCCCGATCTTAGCGAACCTTTTGAGGTACACACTGATGCATCAAATTTTTCTATTGGTGGTGTACTCATGCAGGATGGACATCTATTGGCTTTCGAGAATAGGAAGCTCAATGACACCGAACGGAGGTATACCGTTCAAGAGAAGGAGATGACAGCCGTAGTGCACTACTTGCGGACTTGGAGGCACTACCTACTTGATCTCAATTCGTGGTCAAGACTGACAATGTTGCCACAAGTTACTTTCAGTCCCAACGGAAGTTGTCACCCAAGCAGACTAGGTGGCAAGACTTTTTGGTGGAGTTCGACTACAAATTAGAGTACAAGCAAGGGAAGACGAATGTCGTTGTCGATGCCTTAAGCCAGAAGGCTGCACTATCAGATGTTGTACAACCCCAAAGTCCTCTCATGCAGAGGATACGAGAGGGCTTGTTGCATGATCCCCAAGCTAAAAGTCTGTTGGAGCTTGGCAAAGATGGGAAGACAAGAAGATTTTGGCTTGATGATGGTGTTCTCTATGCAACAGGGAAGAGAATCTATATTCCAAGGTGGGACAATCTGAGGCGAGAGCTATTGAAGGAGTGTCACAACTCGAAGTGGGCGAGGCAGCCATGCACTCATCGAACTTTAACATTGATGAGTGAAACTTACTACTGGCCACATATGCAGGAAGATGTAGACTCATTCGTGCGGACTTGCCTTGTATGTCAACAGGACAAGACATTGCAGAAGCAGCTGGGTGGGTTGCTAGAGCCACTTCATGTTCCAACCAGACCATGGGAGAGTTTGTCCATGGACTTCATCGTGAGTCTACCCAAGTTAGAAAGGTGTGGCTTAATTTTGGTGGTGGTCGACAGGTTCACCAAGTATGCTACCTTCATTCCCGTACTGACGGATTGCAATGCGGAGGAAGCTACACGCTTGTTTCTAAAGCATGTGGTGAAGTATTGGGGGATTCCCAAGAGTATTATCAGTGACCGTGACACTCGCTTCACTGGTAAACTTTGGACGGAGCTCTTCAGGCTACCTGGCTTACAACTGAACTTCTCTACCAGATTTCACCCACAGACAGATGGTCAAACAAACGGGTGAATGCATTGTTGGAGTTATACTTGCGGCACTATGTGAGTGCCAACCAACGAGATTGGGCAAAGTTGTTGGATGTTGCTTAGTTCTCGTACAACTTCCAGCGATCGAAGTCAACAAGGTCAAGTCCTTTTGAGTTGGCAATGGGACAACAACCTATGACACCGAACACAGTGATGTCGGGCTACACGGGGAATAGCCCTGCTGCATGATATAACCAATATTTCGTACATTTTTATTATCTTTCTCTTAGATTCTTGCTATGTTCTTGAGTGAGTTTAGTCTTTTTTTTACTTAGTTTTGTGTTTTACTAGGTTTGAAGAGTAAAGATGGAAAAGCAAGCAAAAGGAGCAATTTTGGGATTGAAATATAATGTGAAATCCTGGGAGCAGAATGTGCTGTGCAGAACAGTCAACTTGACAGAATATACTGTACTTCCTCAGAATGAACCAGATGTTGAGCCTTATATTGTTGGAAAGATACGGATGTTAGCTTTCTGTAGAATTTTACGGTTCATGATTCGGACTTGTGTGTAGAGAGTAGTGGCCGTTTTAGTACAGACAGTTCGGGCAGAATGTGTTCTGCGGGTTTTGCAAATTAATCCTTTTGAAGTTCAATCCTTGGAGTTTAATTTGTGTCAATTACATTTGGGAAGTGTCTACAAGGATGTGGAGTTATTTTCTAAGGTCTGATCCGATATCTAGTGGGATTTTGGATGCCAACTCATCAATGACAATTGAAGCCAAACTAGGAAAGTGTAGTTACCAAGTCGAAAGAGGATTTGTTCCTTATTTAAAGAAGACCAAAAATTAGGTTCTCTCATGCTGGAGTTTGAAGGAGAGTCAAAGAGCCGCTGCCATCGTCAAGTTCTCGAGCATCGTCACAATCCATAAGTTTTATTTTATGTCTTATAGTTTTTCAATTATGTTTTCTTTGAACATGAGTAACTAAATTATTCTCTAGGGCGAGGATGACGCCCAAGCATGGATAGTTATGATTTCTAATGTTATTTAATGGATTCTAAGTTTCTTTAAGATGAATGTTTAATCACTATTTTAATTGTTGCTATTTGTTTAAGTTCTTTAACTGATCACCTTAGGGCTTTGCATCTAGTAAACTGGAAGATGAATTTGAGGCAGAACTCGCAATATAATTCAATTAGCTTCTTGTGATTAAGTGTGGTGAATTACATTATTGCTTGACAAAGAATAATGGTTTACTTGGTTCTCTCGTTTTCTAGAACGTAATGAATTCAACTTGTTAAATTTATGCCTTAACCAGGATAGATTGCAGGATTGGGTAAATGATCTTTGTCTGAACTAGAAAAGAATCTTACACTTAAGGAAAACTATGGTCTGAGTGCCTGAAAAGGACTTAGATACGGGAATTATCATCTAAAGAATCGAAAGAATCTGTTGAATGCATTGAAATCTAACTTGGATTGCTTGTGGTTGATTCCGAAACCCTAGACCTTCATCATTGTTTTTCAACCTTAAAATTCAACCTTTTATTCTCAATTGTTTTTATTAATTTCTTGTTTGTTTCATAAACTTTCACAACAACAATCTCTACAAATTCACACTTGCGTATCAGTTAGATTTAATTTAGGTATTCGAATATTAGATTAATTTGGAATCCTCGTGGGAACGATACTTGGACTTGTCAAACGCTATACTACATCAATCTTGTGCACTTGCAAGGACAGACCACTACATACAAGACAGCCAATGACTGGCAGGTGACTAATGAGCCAGCTTGGGATCAATTAGAGAAGGCAATTCGGAAGATGAAGAAATGGGCGAACAAACATCGGCGAGATGTTGTATTCCAACCAGGTGATCTGGTCTTTGTGAAGCCCAACCCCTCTTTACACAAGGCCACTAGAAAGGTACACAAGGTGTTGCTGAGGAGATATGAGGTTCCATTTCCTATCATCCAAACAGTGGGAAGAGCTGCTTACTGTGTGGAACTACCTCCCCGATTGAAGATTTATCCGGTGTTTCATGTGAGCAATCTCAAGCCCTACCATGCTGACCCCGAGGAGCCAAGTCGTGGGGAGTCTCAATGAGCTCTACCTTTAACGGTGACTTCATTTGACAGGGAAGTTGAGTACATCATGGCCAAGCATGAGGTGCGACGCAAAGGTGTACCGAGGTACTTTGAGTACTTTGTCAAATAGAAGGGCCTACCAGAGTCCGAAGGTAATTGGGAGAAAGAAGAGTCCTTGTGGCAGTACAAGGACAACATCGAAGCATTCGAACGAGAAGGAACTACCACAGCAACGAGAACATCACCGGATTAGGTGGGTGGAGAATGTCACGGCAAGCATGTTGAAGGCTCAACCCAACAACTATTGGGCCAACCTAGAGGATCCAATTGTGAAGGTCAAGCCCCACAAGAGAAGCTCAAAGCCCGGCTCGGCAGATGGACCACCCTAGATCTCTTAAACCACATGTCTAGATTCAATGTACAGTAGTAGGTAGATTCTAGATGGTTAGGTTGACAGGACCCGACCCAATTTCCACTTTGGAATCCGAGTCGAACCCTGTGCGTGTCCGACACCTGGCAGATGCCGGGCACAAATGACCTAATTGCCCTTCTAGTCAAATTTCATTAAACTCTTGGTTCGACTTCTGTTGAAAATTTGGCAGAGTCTCCCCTGTAATTTGATCATTGCCAAATTTTACACATGTTAAACAAGCATACAAATATGTACACCAACTGTCAGCATGCAAATATTTACATTCTAACAGTTAAATATAAGTTCTAGGGCAATATTAGAGCTCTACACCGAATAGATTACAAGTATAATATAATTATACATAGCCCTAAATTGGCAAAAGACGTGGCAGAAGACGGACTAGGCTCGGTGGTGGCTCACTGTGCACGATTACTGCCTCAGGACGCAAAACATTAAAAAGGTGAGTGGACCAAAAATAAAGTTTTCTGAAAGTACATAAGAACGTATTAACCCCACTGTAAAAACAGTTATGAAACTAAATCATTTTCTTTATTTATACTCGTACTGAAATCAATGCGTACATATCTATATCTATATCTATAGTGTCAATCACACATTTGGTCAAACATTAATTCCTTAAAAGCATTGAAATCAACTTTAATCTACCACCTAGGTGTACCCATTTATTTCCGTCAATTCCTTATAATCCGTCAATTCCTCGTATCACCATTGGTGAGACATCCTCGCAGGTCTCAGTGACACGAAGTCAACTGGAGCCGCAATCCTCGTAGGATTCAGGGGACACTTGGTCGTCCTCATCTGCAATCCTCGCAAGACCCAGGGGACACTTGGCCCACTCGAGGAGCATCCCTCGCACCACATGGTTCAAGCATCCCCGAAACTCGAGGGGCATAAGTTAAGCATGCTGACACATCTGAAAGCAACATAATTTATTCCGAAGGCAACCTTATTTCCAAGGCAACATTTAATATACCGAAGGAAACCTGAATAAATCTTGGGTACCTATGGTGGTTTCTAAAAATATATATATAATTCTGAAAGGATAATGAATAAATGAATTCCTGTTTAGCTTGAAACTCTACTGCCATTTAACCTGATATTTAATTAGATTTTCCTTTTTCTATATCCTTTAAGTATATCCCTCTCGGCAACATATAGATTGAAATACTTAAAAGCAACAAATCGAATCATAGAAACATCGATAATTTAAATAAACTTATTCAAGATCAAATAATGAATTAAATTGCATAAATTCATTTATGAAAACAAACAGTCCACTCACTGTTGGTCTGTGCTAGCTGGACCTTTTGAAGAACCCTCATGCGGGTCAGTCTGTACCCGGGTGCCTGAATAATCATCATAATATTTTATTAATAAATCTGCTCAATAAAATAATATTAAATTAAAAATCTTGACCCGCAGCTCCTAAAAGTGCGTGCATCAACTTAGAGGTCATTGCTATGCCCACAATAGCTTTTCTATCAATTGGAATGGTTTAGAAGTAACTCAGGACTCAAAAGCGATCAAGTCCCAAAAAGTCAACCCAGGACACCATGGGTCCACGACCTCAAACTTCTGATCCAATAATTCCTAGAGGTTCCAATACGCCTAGAACACATGTCCCGAAAGTTTGGTCTCGATCGGAAGGTCAGATTGATCACGATCGCACGATCGGACGGTTCCTGTAAACCTAGCCCAATTTTCAGAGTATCCGAGACTTCGATTTACGATCCATCGAATCCTATACGATCCTAAAAATGTCTAGATCAACATATATGGAATTAACTACGATCCAACAGGTCAAACGTATCAAACCCAAAAATCGCACAATAGGCAAGATCTGTTCAGGATTCAGACATTAATCAAAAGTGGGTGTGCATAGTAAATTCTGACGGCCAAAATTTCTCTAAATCGTCGGCCCAAACTCCTATCCTAAGTGTGACACCCTATTTGGAACCACTTTTGTTCTTGAACTAAGGCCAAAAAGTGGCCAGAAATGGCCGGAATTGAGATCCCAAAACTTGCCAAACTTTAACTGGAAAGACAAGTTACCTACGCTAGAAGTCAATCAAAACCTACCCAACCATCAGCTAGATCATGAAAAATAGCTAGAAATCCATACCAAATAGTCTGATTTGATGGCCGGAGGAGAGAGAATCGCCGGTGAAAAATCTGTCAAAAATCGGTGGTTTTTGCAGCGATTTCCAGCGGCGTGCTACAGCTGCGGCGACGGGAGGTTGGGCTGGGGTGGCGGCGTGACGTCTGTCCTTTCTAGAACGGTCCGGCGATAGATGGTGGTCGGTGGTGGTGGTTTGCAGGGGAGGGGGCGTCGGGAAGAAAACCAGGATGGTGTCGTGCGAGGAAGATGGAGGGAGAGGAGAGAGAAAGGGAGAGTGTTTTAAAATAAAATTTGATCTGGCAAATTACTATTTTTCCCCTCAGTGTGTTTTGTTCGTATTTTATTCGTTATGATTCCAATTCGAGTCCTCTACGTGTCTACGGACTCATTTCATCGCGCTCTATGCAACTGTACAAGCGGACTTTTCAAATTCCTTCTCGGTCAAAAAGTCAACTTTTCCTCAAATAAAATATTCTTGGGGCAAAATTGTCTTTCTCTCTATTAAATTAATAGTTAAATATTAATTAAGGTTTGGGTTATTACATAGGTAGCAGTCGATCCTAGCCCTCTATTGTGGTGGTAGGTGGGATAGGATCTTTATATAAGGAGGATGTCTCATTGTGCATCCTCACCCCTCAACTTGTAAAGCATTGAGTAGCAGTACAAGCATATATTCTCCCAAACTCTCTTGTGCGTTCTTATCGTTTTTGCTCTTGTTTTTGTGTTCTTGCTTGGTTTGATCTTATTTTGTAGGAAGGATGACTGACTTAGCTTGTTTGAGAGGCGATCTTATTTTCTCACTTAAGCCCCAGAATCTCTATAAATTGCTAAAATTTTCTCACTTTACCACTTCCGTCCATTTATGTCCACAAAATTGTTAAGCGTGCTAACGTGGCATGGGCATTTTAATAATTTAGCTATTAAACATTTTTACATCCAAATTAAATATAAAAAAAGAAAAAAGAAAACCACTGTTAGAACCATCACCAAACCTCACTGTCACATCCACCCAGTCAAACCCCATCCACACCAGCGACATCACCACCCACACAAAATCCAACTACTACCATCCAATTAGACTCGCCAACAACCTCACCCATACCAAATCAGACCACCATCATCCAATCGAACCCACTAGCAACCTACCCATACCAAATCGAGCCCCAACCAATCTGCTAATCGAACCACCACCATCCGTTGACTAGTGAAATCGGAGGGAGATGGGCAAATCTGAGAGGAAATCAGAGAGAGAGAGAGAGAGAGAGAGAGAGAGAGAGAGAGAGAGGAGCCAGAGAGGTCAAGAAGATGGGAGCATGAGGCTGGGTTGTAATGATGGTAAGGCTTGAATGTGACATAAGCTGGTGTGGCTAGGTTTCATGTTCTATGTGTGCAAAGGAGAGAGAGACACACACACAGACACAGAGAGAGAGAGAGAGAGAGAGAGAGAGAGAGAGAGAGAGAGAGAAAGAGAGAGAGAGAATAGGGAAGTGGGACGGTCGGGGGGAAGAGAGTGGGTGGCGGGGTTGTACTAGGTGCTTTGGGGTTGAGATGACCGGAAAGGGAAGAGAAGGAAGATAAAGGTTGATGGGAAGCAAGAAAGGGAAGATGGGGTTTGTTAGGATAGCCCTTGTTAACGTTCAAAACTAGAGGGGCAAATGGCTATTACCCTGTACTCTAGGGGCAAATGTCATGTAGCTATTACCCTGTACTCTAGGGGCAAATGGCTCTATTTATAGAGGTTTTGGGAGTCATCTTGGTGTGAAGTTTCGATGTATGACTTATGGAAGTATCTTGGAAGGTTGCCATGTGTTGGAGTGAATATACCAGTGAGGAACTTGAGAGATTCCTACAAGATACCTTCTAAGAGGCTGAATCGACAAGGGGTGCCGAGGGCACCTACCAACTGTCGATTGTGGGCCTGTGCAATTAGACCGGTCAGTGTGCAACCAGTCATGGTTGACGAGGGAACTTATCAATTGTGTGGTTAGGCTTGCTAACGTGGGCTACTAGGCCCTGCTTGGTGTGGAATCAATCGTAGGTGTCGAGGGCACCTATTGGTTGAAAGACTGGTTAGCCAGTGTGGGCTACTGGGCCCTACTTTGTGTCAGGTCTTTTCCACGTATCATGGCATGAGAGGCTAGTCAGATATGGCACAAACAGGAGTCCCCCAAGTTTTCGATTAAGAAAAAACTTCTTGGTTAGGGACTTGCACATGTCTTTGGCATTCTAACCTAGACTTCGATACAGAGATTTTAGTCAATTTTCCGTAGTTGCCGATGATAATCTCGTAGTCCCTCAAGTCCCCGAGTGAGGGGGCTCTTGGAAGAGGTGTGCTTGGACCACGACTACCAATTGGTAGGCTTACGATGGTGGTCTGTGGTAGGGGTGGGCATTGGAACTGCAAAACTGCAAAACCAAACCAAACCAAATCGAAAAAATCCAAAAAAAAATCGAGTTGACCTAAAAAGTCAAAAACCGTGACAAATCCAAATCAAACCGGTTCAGATCGGTTTCGGTCCCGATTTTCCACCACAGAGAATCGGTCCAATCCGAACCGGTCCAATATAATTTAATATATATATATATATATAGTTTAACACGTGGGCGATTTTTATTGGTTGTCTAAAGTTCTACGCTAGACGCGCATACACATGATTATCACAAAATTTTAACACAATACAACCTAGGTTTTTTCTCTCCTTCCTCCCATTTCATTTCCTCTCTCTTTCAGCCGCTAACCTCTTTCTCTGCGTGAAAAACCTCTCTCGGCCTGTAATACCCCGAAAAATTTAAGGTGGATTTTCATATTTTAATGAAAAATAATATAATGGTGGAGAATGATTATGGGTATTTTATCAAGAGATTTTGTATTGAGATTATTAAATTAAGTGTGTTTAATTTCAAGTTGGACAAACATGACCAAAATACCCCTAGGTGTGTGATAGATTACCAAAATACCCTTGTAGAAAGAACGTAGGAGGCAACGTGTAAGCCAAGCTTTCTTCCCTCCTTCATTCTTCCCCCCTTCCCACTTACATTCTCTTCAAAACAAATCTGATTTTGGATGAGTTGTAAACCTATGGGGGATGAGTCACCTAGTCTAGCCTAATTAAGATTCTTTCTCATCCTCTTCTTCCCATTCATTGTATTATCACCCTCTTCTAAAGGGATGACTCACCTAGTCTAATTAAGGCTCTTCAATCATAAATTCACTCTTATCCTCATCATTCATTGTATCCTCTTTTCTTTCTCAGTCACTTATCTTCATCCTCATTTTTCTTTTGTTCTTCAAAATCCAAAATTCGTCACCTCCTTGGAGCAGCCGAGAACTCAAATTTCAGAAGCTCAAATGAGAAAACTTTCTTCATAAAAGTTGTTCATTTATGTGATTCCTATAACATACTCAAATTTCAGCTCAATCCAACTAGTATAGGCTTTGAAACGTTAGTATGATCACAATACGTTTACCATTTCCTGATTTCACAGCAGTATGCTCGGTTTCAGTTTGTTTCTGTGGTTTCATGTACTCAAATGACTTTGTTTCCTTCATCAAAGTTGTTTGAAATGCTGTCTATTATAACATATCAAAATGTCAGATTGATCGGACTTCTCTAGCCACCTTGGGAATGTTTAGAGTGGAACTTGTTTATAGTCTTCGATCTTAGTTCCGTTCCTCGTTTTCAGTCCAAAACACTCATTTTAAAAGCTCAAAACACTATGGTTTCTTCATGATAGTTACTCCAAATTCTCCCCTTTATAACATATCCAAAGATCATCCAAACGCAATCATTATAACTCTCTAAAAATTAGTGTGAACAAAACTTGTTCAATTGATTATGTTGAATCTCTTGTTATAGATATGTGTACTTTCTCTCAAATGGCTTGTTCCTTATCATTCAATTGCTCCAATTAGCCACTATCATCTCAAGTAAATGATTCTTTGAAGGCTTGAAGCTCTTCTTTTTATTTTCTTTTTGAGTACTAGTTTTAAACCAAGTGTGGTTAGAATGCCTCAAGTATATATATATCTTTCAAAGTGTGTTTTTGTGAAGTTCTAGATTATTTCGATGTGACTTTTGTTCCAATTTCATTTTGGGATTTTTGTACATCAAAATGAATATCTCAAGGGTTATTTCAAAGTTGTTTTTGTGCCATTTGAATTTAAATTGATTTTTTGTAAAATTTCAAAGTAGAGACTATCCTGCTGGAAATTGTTTTGATTCTGCTGCATACCCTGTTTTGAAGTAAGTGTTTGAAGACTTCCTAAACTTGGATTTTCATGAAATTTTAGTATGTTTTACTTTCTCATATTATCTTCAGATCTTGAAAGTTTTATCCAGTTTGGTTGTAAATTGTAATTTTGGTGATTTTTCAAAATAAAGAGTACAAACCTGAAAATAAAAATGTTATGCAGTCTAGTCTGTTTTGGTTTCTATTTTGACATGCTTCCTTAACCCTAATTTTTATCAAATTTTGACATCTTTAATTTTCTATGTCTAGTTGTGATATGGAAAGTTTTACATTATTTTGATTTGAACTCAATATTTAGTGAATTTTCAAAGTTAATGTGTTCCAACCCAAATGTTTAGCAAAACTGAAATTTTAGTTTTAAATTGATGTTTTAAATTTTTCTTTATGAGCCTAAAGCCGAACCACCTGATTTTAAACATCCCAAAGAGTAAAATTATAGGAGGGGAATAGATTAATTTTTCCTTAACGCTTGGTTCTGTGCTTGCTTGGATGTGAGGTTAAGGGAGTAACAATCGGGTCAAACAACTTGTCAAGTGTATTTTGGGGTTTTAGGTCTACGTGCGCTAGTAGAACACTCAAATTTATTTCCTTACTTCCAATGAATTTTAATCAGTAAATTATCTCAACTAGGTGTTCTACTCTTCGTACTTTCGAGAACAAAACTGCACAAGGTTAAGCTAGCTGGACTTGAGGTAGGGTTTCCTGATTTCCCGATGATTGGGCTATATCACTTTTAATCTTGGTGCTTATATATAGTATTATAAATATGAATATTATTGTTGCTTTGCTCGATGAATATTATTTGATGTTATGTGAACATTATTATTGATGTTTTTCCGTGAATATTATTTGATGTTATGTAAATAGTATTATTGATGTTCTTCCATGGATATTATTTGATGTTTTGTGAATATTATTATTCATGTGATTAAGCCTGATATATTATTGTTATTATCTGTGGCATTATTCAGCAGAAATAAAAATGATGTTTGTGCTGCACTACATATGCATCAGAAATACAGTGGTGTTTGGAGTGTGTGTGTGTGTGTGGTTTGAGATATATCTAAGGGGTGGGAGAAGGCTTTATATATATCTGAATAAAATGTGGAATATATTCAGGTGACGGGAGCAGAGCTTGAATATATTGAGGTGATGGGAGCAGGGCCTCTAATGATAAGTGAAAGTTGAGAAATTCGTAAACAAAAGAAAAATGGGTTAAGGGACGAATGGGCGCTAGTTCATATTTTAGGGTATTCGGAGCCACAGTGGTAAAACGCATGGTATGGGACATGCAGACTTGTTGCCCTAGGATATGAATTAGTGGGATTAGAGAGGAGTGAGTTCATGGCATCACCGCATATGCAAACTTATTTATCTAGTATGATTGCATAATTGGTATATCTTGTGTTGTTTGATGCATGACACTGTGATTAACTGTGATAGCTGACTTTGAGGGGTTTGACGGTACTCTACTGGGCATTGGAATGCTCATACCCTAATAGATTGTGCAGGATTAAAGAAGAAGTTTGAGGAAGCAGGTTCAACTAAGCTGCTGAGCTTTTATTGTTGATTTGTGTAATTAATATTTGTAAGTAGTCAACCATTGTTAAAGACCCTAGTGTGTAGTTAACTACAAGTTACTACGACTCTAATTTTGTAATATTGAGTAAATTTGTACTATTTGTGGCTCAATTTCTTATCATATCATGGTTGTAGGATTTTATTCTTATGACTATGGTATGACTCACACCATGATTCGGGAATATTCATTATTTTCGAATCAGGTCGTGACACGGCCACCCTCGTTCTGTCAGCCATCCTCCTCTCTCTCTCTCTCTCTCTCTCTCATCTCGTCGCCGTCACTCTCACTCACGCAGGTCAAATTCTGTCTGTTTATTATTATTATTATTATTTTTCCCTTTGATTCTGTCTAACCAATTTGTGTGTCCTCCTCCAGCGGCAGCAGTTCGCGCAGACCAGCATCATTTTTCTCGCAGCTTCCAGCAGCGGTCGCAACTTCCAACAGTAGCAACAATTTCCAACATCAATTCTGTCTCTCTCAGGCATTCTTTATCTCTTGCTTTATCTCTCTCTCAGATATTTTGCAATTGAAATTTGAATGTTTTACCATGTTAATTTGCAACTGAAATTTGTGCTTGGCTAGGCTTAGTTTGTATTTTTGTACTCACAAGTTGATTTTAGGTTATATTTTATCAACTAAAAAAATTTAAAAAAATAAAAGGAAATTGTTTCAAGTTGAAAAGATTTAAGGTGGTGTGGATGAATGATCTTCATGGGTGACCCACTTCGCATTATTTATTAATGTGAGGTTTGTATAGTCTGCCATCATGAATCAGCCATTGAGTTTTCATCTGCCAATTAGTTTGGCATAGTATCTCCTACAATATTGCTGGAGTGAATCGTAGGTGATGTTTTGAAGCGATTTCCAGAATGTTGCAGGTCTCAAGATAAAACTAAGGAAAATTGGCATGCTTACTTTTATGCACAATAATTGTGGGTTTGATAGTTATTTACTTCAATCAGTATGATAATTGGTTTTGATAATGTATGATGCCACTGCTGTATGATAATCAGTAAATATAAATATGTGTATAGCTTATATTAATATGTACAGCTTGTATGTCGAGCTTGTATTAATACATGCAATACAATTGATTAATACTTAAGTGTTTTGTTTTGTTAGTTTGATTGTATAATATTTAATTTTCTGTTTTTTTTAATTGAGGGCTTGTTTTTTTGTTAGTATCATGTTTAAGTTGCTGTTTTTTGTTTCTTAAAGAAATCATGAATGCGTCAAACCCATTTGGAGAGGTGCATGCCACTATTAATAGTGAAGTTGATTCGTCATCTGCATCCGTATCCACATCCGCATCTTCATCAACACCTTCACCCACTTTACCCATCCCTAAAACACCAACTCAAAGTGCACCTCATGCCCAAATACCACCTCAACTGAGTGGTCTTCCCCCATTACCCCATTCTGGCCCAAGAAAAGAAAAATCAGAAGTATGGGAACACTTTGAGAGATATGAAGATGTGGTTAAGAGTGTGAAGGAGGATGAGAGCAAATATGCAATCACTAAGATGAGAGCTAGGTGCAAGTATTGCACTATGAGCTATGAGGCAGACTCTACTAGAAATGGGACCTCAAATTTGAGGAAACATATTGAAAACCTATGTAAGAAATATCCGGGGAGGGTACCTAAAGATAAACGGCAAAAGCTCTTGTCTTTTGACCAAGAACATGAGGTTCTTACATCAACAGTGCATGATAAACAAGAGTGGTTAAATGCATGTGTGGAGATGGTAGTAATGGATGAGATGCCGTTTAGCGTGGTTGAAGGAAAAGAGTTTAGGCGGTTTTGTAATTCTTTGAACCCCATTTCCAAGTGACATCTCATAGGACACTTGTAAGGCATTTCATGGTAATGTATGATGCCATGAAACAAAAATTGAAAGAAGAATTAGCGCCTCATAGAGTGTGCCTCACAACGGACACTTGGACAAGTGTTCAAAACATAAATTACATGGTCATCACGGCACACTTCATAGATGGTGATTGGAACCTGCACAAAAGAGTCTTGAACTTTTGTGTCATTTCCAATCACAAGGGGAATTCAATTGGTAAACTCCTCGAGTCATGTTTGCTTGATTGGGATATGAAGAAGATACTAACCATCACGGCGGATAATGCTTCTTCAAACACAAAGGCCATAGATTACTTGAAGTCGAAAATGGGTCATTAGGGAAATAGAAGTCTTATATTAGAGGGAAAGTACATGCACATTAGGTGTTATGCTCATATTGTGAATTTGATAGTTCGTAATGGGTTGAAGAAGTTGGAGAAAAGCATATTGTGTATAAGAAATGTGGTGAAGTATGTAAGGTCTTCTCTCAAAAGGTTAGAGGACTTTAAGAGTTGTGTTAAGAAGGAGCAAATTGAATGCAAAGGGCTTGTGGTGTTGGATGTGCCAACTAAGTGGAATTCATATATGATGTTGGAAGCCACCTTAAAGTTTGAAAAAGCCTTTTGGAGAATGGGAGAGGATGATGAAGGCCCATATGTTTCTTGGTTTGGTGAAGATGAACCAGATCACGAACATGGGGTGGTTATGTCTCATTACTCTAGAAAAAGGGAAGGGCCACCAACTGATGAGGATTGGAACAATGCTTGTACTTTCATGAATTTTTTAAAGGTATTTTATGATACTACATTGAAGATGAGTGTCACTTTGTATCCCGCTTCCCACACCACATTTCATGACTTGATTGCAATAGAAGAAGAAATTGAGGATTTGTTGATGGAAGAGGAGGAAATATTAAGTGAAACTCAAACCTCCAAGGTTTTGAAGGACATGGCACTTAACATCAAGATGAAATTTAAAAAATATTGGGGTGCCTTGATAAATTGAACCAAATTTTGATGGATGCTCTTGTTTTTGACCCTCGATACAAATTAGAGAACTTGGAGTTTATCTTGAAGAGTCGGTTTGAAAATCCGGAAGATGTGGTTAAGAAGAAGAATGAGATCAAAGAGATTTTAAAGAAGCTTTATGAGGAGTATGCCATGCCCACACCACCACCACAACCACCATCCACTCAAAGTAGTAGTTATTGTCTTAGTGATACTACTACCATGCATACAAGTAGTAGCCTAAGCTGAGGGGGAAAGAAACGGAGGTGATTGAAAATTGAAGAAAAGAGACTCGAGCAAATGATGTTGTGATATTGGAGTATGAGATTGATAGGTACATCACCGACCCTATCGAAGATGTGGTTGACGAATTTGATGTTTTGAAGTGGTGGAAATTGAATAGGGTTAAGTATCCGAGGTTGGCACTTATTGCAAAGGATGTGGTGGCTTCAGAATCATGCTTTAGGACGAGTGGTCGAGTAGTTAATTCATTTCATGCTTCTTTGACTCCTAAGATTGTGGAGGCCTTAATTTTCCTTCAAAATTGGTTAAGGTCAGATGACATATCCTCTTTACAGTATGAGCCAACAATTCAAGAGATGGAGTTCTATGAATCGATTGAATTAGGTATGTCTTTGTAATTTTATGTGCTTTATTAATGTATTATATAATATGTAATCTGACTAATGTTTTAATGTGTTTATATTTTTTTTATGTAGATATTATGAGTTCCTTCACACCTAGCCCCACAACTCCAGCTACTTTTCAATGTTAGGAGGAATTTAATGAAGTTGGATTGAATTTGGGTTGTAATATATATTTGGATTGAATTTTGGTTGTATTTGGCTTGTAATTTATTTTGGAACTTATTTTGTTCAAGTTTGATTGAATTTGGGTTGTAATTTATATGTTGAAGTTGGATTGTATTTTTGTTGAAGTTTGACTCAATTTGATGTGTTGAAAGCTTGATGGAACCTCAAATTTGGGGTATGTTGGTGTACAAATACATTTTGGGCAGGTATGTAAAAAAATAAAAAAATAAAATTTTGGGCCCATGCCCAAACCGAAATTGCAGGAACCGAACCAGAATCGGATAGGTTCGGGTTGGTTTGGATTTCTATATGGATTTTAAGCTGAACCGATCAGCATTTTCGGTTCAGGTTCCATTTTTTAATGAAGTCGAACGTTTCTAACGGTTGATGCAGGACCGGCCCACCCCTAGTATGTGGTCGATGTTTCTGATGGTCGGCAAGCGAAGTCGAAGGTTTGGGAAGGTAAGTGAAAACCCAACCCTGCATGCTTACCATTTGGTATGCAATGATGAAAGGATTGGGGAGGTGAGTGAGAACTCAACACTGCGTGCCTGCCGTTCGGCATGCAATGATGAACGGATTAGGAGGGGAGTGAAAACTTGAACCTACAAGCCTGTCGTTCGTCATGCAAGGATGAATGGATTAGGGAGGGCAGTGAGAACTCAACCTTACACACCTACCATTTGGCATGCAATGATGAGCGGATTGGGATGGGAGTGAGAACTCGACCCTATACGCCTATCGTTCAACATGTAGGCAATTGGAGTTGAATGTCGAACATGAGAATTCTTATGAGTGAGGAAATGTCACCAGTCTTGTCACCTAGGCTCCCGTGCACACATAGTGGAGCATTTAATGCTTGTGATGGACACATGTCTTGAGGGAGCTGGAAGGGTCATGTCGTTTCATCTCTCGATGCTACCTTCGTCTTATAAAAGAAGAAGGGTTATGTTAGAAGAACCACTTAGCATTTAAGGGCAAAAGTTGGGGCTTGAGAGAGTTGCAGCAAAGAGGTAATTTCCGACAAAGGCAATTTGTGTGTTGTACTTCTTCAGCACGTCGAACATAAGTAAGAGGTTGTGGGGATGTTGATCAGCACATGTATTCTTTAAACCGAATAGAATAACATTATAGCAGTAGAGGCCCTTGTCAATGATGAATGTTGTATTTTCACGATCGTCAGTGTGCATGAAGATTTAGTTGTAGCCTGAGTAGGCGTCCATGAAGTTGAAGAGTTCATGATCGCCTGTGGCATCTATGAGTTGATCGATCCTAGGCAAGGGAAAGATGTCTTTAGGATAGGATTTGTTCAAATTGGTATAGTCTTGGCACATGCGCCATGTTCCACTCGTCTTCCTCACCAAGATCGAGTTTACTAGCCAGATGGGATAGGTAACGTCCCTGATAAAGCCGATTGTCTTCATCTTGTCCACCTCAACCTTCATAGCCTCATACTATTCGGCATCGTAAGCTTGTCGTTTTTGACAGACTGGTTTGAAGATTGGACTAATGTTGAGTTTGTGGCTAATGATGTCAAGAGAGATGTCGGGCATATCGGTGTAAAACAAGGAGAAGACTTCCGAATTAGCCATGAGGAAAGCGATGAATTTGGTACGGAGGGCCTACCTAAAGGTAGTGCCGATCCAGATGTTCCTCGATTAAGGCGATGAATTCGAGCTCTTCGACAGCTTGGGCCTGGGGAGTGACTGCTTCCTCATGAGGATCGTTTGGTTGCTCAGTCCCAGTGCTGAACAACATCGCCTTGGGGGCAGCAAAAACTAAGTATGCCTCCCTTGGGGTCACCTTTGTTGATTTTTTGGTTGCTGAGACATAACACGTTCGTGCACTCAATTGATCCCCACGCTATTACCACACACCTTCGTGCCAGAGTGTGTTGGGAATTTAAGGAAGAGCATGTGTGGTGATAGCATGGCTCTTATCTTGGTCAGTGCAGGCTTACTGACAATGGCGTTGTAGGCCGTTGGGTAGTCGACAACTAGGAAATAAGTGTAGATAATCGTTCTTCAGGAGGCAGAGTTAATGGTGAGGGACAATAGGCTGTTGCCAATTGGTTTGACAGCATCCTCTGAAAAGCTCAAAATGGGAGCAATGTCCTTATTGAGGTGCTGATGCTTAATCCCCAAGGCATTGAAAGCATCGACAAATAGCACGTTCACTGCACTACCGGTATCAATGAGGATCCTGCCGACGTCGTAATCAACAATGTCTGCTCGGATGATCATAGGGTCGGAATAAGGGAAGATGATGCCCTTTTCTTCTTCTTTCAGAAAATGTGATGGGCTCCTAGCTGATTCCTCGGACCTTGTTGTTGCATCCATTTGCTACGCTAAGAACTTGGGGATATCGAACGGTACGCATGTAATTCTTAATAGAGCGATTGTTGGTATCGGCAAGGGTGTGCCTTTGCTGATCATGTTGATCTGCCAATGTGCTGGTTGTTCTGGGATAGGCTCAAATACTGATCTAGCTTGCCTTCACTAATAAGGCGTTGAATAATTTTACGAAAGGCGATGCATGAATCGGTATCATGGCCGTTGTACTAGTGATACCGATAGAAAACACTATTGTCTTTGTCGTTCTGGTGAGGAAGCTTTTGGTTGTTCGGCTTAGGGATCATCTGATTCTCACTCGTGAGACGATCGGAGACCACTCTTAATGGTGTCGAAGGCTGCTCGATCATCGGTCTTTAGGCACCGAGAGTATGCATGGCTGAACCAAGCTGCATATTCCCTTAGGCCATCTCCAATGCAAGGACTCAAACCCAAAATATTGCCCCAAATCTCCCCCAACCCAACAAAATTGAAGGCCCAAAATTTGGGAAAACCCAAATTTGGACCCAAATATGAGTCCAAGTATTGCCTGGACCCAAACCTTTCGTGGAGCCCACTTGCACCTCAAAACAGCCCCATGTGCAAAAGTTTCTGACGTGGCCCCCACCTCCAGATTTTGCAGCTGCTTTTTGTCTCTCTTCGCGCCACTTGTCGATGTCCCATAGAGTAGTTGTTGGAATCCAACGGCTACGAATAAATGTTGCTGTTTGTTTGTTTTTTTTTTTTTTTTTTTTTTTTTTTTGTATGTTGTGTGTTTACTTTTGGAATAAAATTAAATTTATGGAATTTCAATTTTTTTTAGGTTAAATTGTTCAAAAAAATTAAATTGTGATGTTATTTAAAAAGATTGAATGAAGAAAAGTTATCCATAAAAAAAAAAATTAGACTTAAACCATTCTTAAACAATTTAATAAAGTTGCGGACTTAAAATTTGGGTCCGAAGGGTTGGGAGAAAAAACGATTTGAGTCCGGGCAAAACCCAAATAATCACTTTTTGGAGGGGGAAAATTTGGGTTTAGCCCCTCATGGGTTGGAGATGGTCTTAGAGGCTCGTCGTCTCATTGCCAGATGGTGTAAAGATAATCAGCGAAATAGAGACAGTCAGTCTGTATCATGAAATGATTAAGGAAATTTTGCTTTAACTAATCAAAAGAGTTTACCATACCTAACTCCAATCGGTAAAACCAATTCAGGGCAGTTCCAGCTAAGGTGGAGGGAAACAAGAGGCATTGGCCCTCATCGGTGAGGCCCTTACAACCCAATGTCAATTGGAAGGTGTGTATGTAGGTCAAAGTATACCTCAACCCCTTGTATAGAACGACACTCTGAGGGCTTGAACGTCCTTCTCGTACCTGTAGGTTATGATCCGATTCAAGAATGGCCTAGGCTGCAGTTTTCCCAGGTTGGTTATTGGGACTTGTTCTGTTCCACTTTGATCGGTCTAACATTCCTAAAAAGAAGTTGGACTGTGATATCGGTAGATGGCGGATCATTGTATACGCGACTTGCCGAATGGCAGGGTGATAGTTGGCGAATTGTGCCTTTGGGCCATCCTACCGCGATCTTCATCCTCTCGATTGTCGTCACTTGCCATTCGGCAGTGCTTGCGATCCTGCTGAGAATGTTTAGGTCTCTCCAAATGGCAAGAGAGAGTGGTTCCGGGGAAGGTAGGTACGTAGTCTGACGCGTTTGTCTCCCCCAGGCCGAACGCATCATAGCTTCAGCGCAACCGTGATTTTTGACCGAGCACGTCCAGGTGTTGATCGTTGAGTTTGGGGTTGACTCAGATCAGCAATGGCTGTCGTTGCTTGCGTTCGTTGTTTAATCTGTCTCGGCAATCTGAGTAGACTCGAAATTCCTAGTGTCGTTCTTCCGGAGAGGGCATGAACAGGCATCGGGCGGAAGGTTTGGTGACTAGCGATTGCTTTCCCCTATCACGGATTCTGGGCTTAGGCACACTCCTGAGCGACTGCTCATGCTGATGTTGCATGGTATGTTCAAGGTCATTCTGCAGTTGGGTCGAATGCGTCTGCTGCTCATACAGCTGCCTGTAAGTGTCGTCATGCCGTAGAGATTCTACTTGAGCCAAAAGGTTGGCTTCGACATTGCTTTCACTACTACAAAAAATGAAATAGATGACGGGGATCCACCGTCGTTGTAATGCTTTGAAATCCGTCGTTAAATCGACCGCTGTCTATTTGGAAGTCAAACTACGACGGCTTTTCACCGTCGTTGTTTATCTGTAAAGACGACGGTTTTTAAAGAAAATCGTCGTTGTTTAAAGGTAAAGATCGTTAATTATAGGATGAAAGACGACGGTTTTAAAAACCGTTGTGTATTGTATGTAAAGATGACGGTTTTTTATGAAAACTGTCATCTTTACATACAATAGACGACCCTTTTTTAAAAAAACAGTCATCTTTACTTCACAATAGACGACCCTTTTTTAAAAAAACCGTCATCTTTACATATAATAGATTACCCTTTTTAAAAAAAATCGTCATCTTTACATATAATAGACTATCCTTTTTTTAAAAAAAAAGTCATCTTTACCTATAATAGACGACCTTTTTTTATAAAAACCGTCGTTAATTATCTGTAAAGATCATGATTTATTATAAAAACCGTCGTCTAATAAGTTCCCAAATTGCTACATTTTAGTTCTTTTTGATTTCCTATGATGCTATACAACGATTTTAACTAGAAAACCAACCATAATGCTTTATTAATGAATATATACACTCAAAAATAGTTTCTTTCATAAAACTTGAAGATTCAATAGTTATTACATAGTTAACCAATCTTTATTCTACAACAAAAATAATTCCTAACAAGACCTACGTACTCCTAATCCAAGCCTTCCTCATCCAAACATACAAATAATGCACAACTGAAGTCTCCTCCTTCATCCCTGTAAATAAATCAAAATGACAAAGAGAAAAAAAAAAAGCTAAGATTATAAACACAAAAAATTAGGTGGAAGAGAAATTTTACCATTGGACCATATTTCCATAGAAAACTTGTAAAATGAGCATAAAAAAGACCATCGAGAACCTGCAAAAGAAAAAATATATAAATAAAATGATAGTGAAACGAGAAGGTAACAAATTTTCAACAACAAAAAAACATACGGCTCACATAGAAAACCTGCTGTAGGGGTCTTTTTCTTCCGGCAGCTACAGATGGGCTGGGTCGCCGTAAGGAGCAAAATGGCTGAAATTTCCCCCTTGTGTCTGAGTTCAAAGATCAGACCCCAAAATGTTTCGAAAGGGTTGTAAAGCCTTAGGAAACCTCTTAGTTACCTTCACCAACGAAAATAATGGTTGCTTACAGATAAATTCTTGGCTTTGCATGAGAAGCTTGTGGCATGGGAGCAAAATCGACATGAGTTTAGCACCGAAGAGAAAAATATGCGTACTTGGGGGAAAAGGGGAGTGTTAAGGTAAAAAAAAGGAAGGTATGCAAGCAGGTTTGGCTGAGAAAAGGGGGGAGAGAAAGGGATGGGTGTCTTAAGTGTTCTTCCTGCAGCTTGATAGAGGTTCTGTCAAATGTGAGAACAGTCTGCCAGAAGAGGGAGAATGGGAGAGAAGGGAGAATGGAGCACGAAATTGCTGGGTTTTGCTGGGTTTTCAACCATCTCCTTCCTTTCCTTTCTTCCTTTTTTTTTATGGCCAGGTCTGATGGGGGGAAAGAAATGGGTATGTACACTAGTTTGAAGGGTGTTTTGCTCAAGTATCCTTTGGTTTTTTGGATGGCTTGTGTTGGGATTTGTCTTTGGCCATGTGCTGGAGGCTCCCAGTAGTCCACTCACATGGGTAGCTTTGGTTTTCTCGTTGTTTTTGTTTCCAGCTAAGTGCTGGAGAGATCGCAGATATTTTCCTTGGTTACTTGGGCCTCTCTAAGGTGATGGGTTAGTTTGTCAAAACAAATGGGCTAACCTCAACAAGTGTTGGCCTATTCTTTGTTGAGGTGTTGGGCTAATTTGGTTAAGCTAATGGGCTATTTTGGTTGGAATATTTTCTCTTTGTGCTCACCCACATGTTTGGGCCTAAGAAATTGGCATGAGTTCCGAGGCTCCCAAGCAACCCCGGGACTTCCATTTCTTGGCCCATCAATGGGCCTCATGTCAACTTATTACCATCCATACCACAACCCACTCAAGCAAGCCCCAGGCATCTTGCCTGGCTTGGGCCCACTTAAGCTTGTAGTGTGGCGTGTTGCTTATTTGCTTGGCGTGGCATGTGTGCAAGCGCATATGACGAACTTTCACGTGCCCAAATCGGGTTTCTTCTCGGTAAGGTATTGCATTGGGCCGAGAATTTATTTGGGCCGAACCGTGACTTTTTTGGGCCTCAACATTAGCCCCCTTGATTATTGGGGCCATGAAGTGGCAACGAGATGGGCCAAATAATCAATTTCAGCCCAGAATAATTGGCAGTGGCATGGCATGGCATGGGTTTAGGAGCAACTCAAGGATGACCAGTTAAGGGTCTCTGAAATTACGGCCAGGTCTTTTCCGGGAAGGTTGGAGGGGTCGCAATGGTCCCGCTTAAAACCCAATCCTTCTTAAACACCAAGGGTGTTGCCTTAAAGAAATTTCCTAGACACTGTAATTTTGGAGGTCACTTACTAGAGTTACCAAGAGTTTGCCCATTTTGTGGCATGACAGAGAAGAAAATGCTTGGTGGATTAGCTTAGCTTGCATGACTTATTTGCTTGAGTGACTAGAGAGGCTTGATTTTTCATGATTGTGTGCTTGGATGCTTGGCATTGGCATGTATGCTTGGCTCGGGCTTGTATGCTTGGATGCTTGGTATTGGCATGTACGCTTGGCTTGGGCTTGTATGCTTGGATGCTTGGCATTGGCATGTATGCTTGGCTTGGGCTTGTATGCTTGGATGCTTGGCATTGGCATGTAGGATTGGCTCGGGCTTGTATGCTTGGATGCTTGGTATTGGCATGTACGCTTGGCTTGGGCTTGTATGCTTGGATGCTTGGCATTAGCATGTACACTTGGCTTGGGCTTGTATGCTTGGATGCTTGGCATTGGCATGTGCTGGAAGGATGTTTGAAATAGGGCAGGTGCTGGAAAATATTTTGCCTGGCATGGAATAGGTGCTGGAAATTCTCCGCTTATGGAGTAGGTGCTGGAAGAACGTGACTTGGCTTGGCATGATTAGCTTGGATTTGCTATGAGGACGTGGACAATCTAATGGTTGAGTTGAATCAAGATATAGCTTGGTCTGGCATGAGGGTTCACTCTTCTGGCAGCATGAATATAGAGCTTGAGCTATTTTCCAGGAGCACCTCGTACAACGCATCATTATCTTCCATGCTTTGCTTGGCTTGAATCTTGGTTATTGGGGTTTTGGAATTGTTGGTGGTGATTGCAATCCTTCCTCAGCCGCCAAGTGCACCATAATCATCAGAAAAAGATTTGATTGGCATGAGCTGCAAAAAACTATTGCAGCATGGCCTTCTGAGTATTTGTTTAGGTCATTGCATGGCGTGGTCAACTTAGGATATGCCTTTGTTGCGATGGTGACAATTTGGCATGATAGCATGACTTCTCCTCTGTGCTTCTAATAGCTAGAAATGCCAAGTTCTCATTTTTTTATGATGACTGTGTTGCTTGAAAAGCTTGATCTTGTGATATCTGGTTTGGTTTGCTTGAAATGATTGCATCAAGTGAAATGCTTGAGTTGCATGGTTTGTGTGGATTGATTCACAAATGCTTGTATTGATGCATGGTGGGTTGAAGAAGAGATACGGGCTTGAGAGAGCATAAGAGAGTTGGGCGCGTTATCTCCCTGACTGGCTTGGCCTTCACGTGGGCAAAATTGTGTTGCCCCGTCCTTTTGAATTTTTTTTATTTGCAAGTGGCTGCTCTCTTTTCCTTTCATTTGGCATGGCATGCTTTATTTTCTGATTTTCTCTCACTCTTCTTTCTTCTTCTTCTTCTCCAAGACCCAAACTCGTGGGTATTGTTCATTGGTACAGAAGTTAGATTTTTGAAGCTCGAATCAAAAAACTTCCTTGATGAAAGTTGTTCATCTGCTCGAGTACTATAGCCTGTAAAATTTGTAGAATTTTTTGAATTTTTCTGATGCCTCAAAGCTGGTCTGCAACTTCTATGTTCATCCATAGCTGGTGAGTTTCTGCAGATTCTGCTTCTACATGTGTTTTTAATTTCTGATGCTCGGATGATTTCCCTTGCTTCCCAAAATTTGCTCGAAATCATATTGTTGATAACCTACCCAAAATTGAGGATCATCCAACCATTGTAGTGCTCTCTGCCTTCGTTTTTCTGAAGCATGTTCATGAGTTGATGTTGATGCCTTTGTTGCATGCTTGTTTTCTATGCTTGCATGCCTGAGTTCCTTTGTATTTCCCAGAATTTGTGAACTAGAAATCGAATTCGGAGGTTGAGCTTTTGGTTTAGGATTCTAGCTTGGTGATAAACAAGAGTCATGTAAGCTTACTTGGGTATGCATGCCAAGTGTTTGTGGAAATGCCTCACAGTAGTTTGCTGGCTGTTTTTTGAACTTTTGAAATGTTTCTTTTCGAATCTGAGTTGGAGCTTTTGAGACATAAAAATGGACTTCTCAATGGTTGTGTTGGAACTGATCTTGTGCCATTTGAAGGAAAAATGAATTTTTGGTACAATTTCAAATGGCTAAGCTGCTGAAATTGTGCAGTTTCTGCTGCATGGCATGTTTTGGGAATCTGTTTGACATGCTTCCCTAGCTCGAAATGAAACGAAATTTTGGGAAAATGAAGCTTGATATGTCTAGTTCTAATCTGGAAAGTTTGGGACTTGTTGGTTGTAAGCTTGATTTCTAGTGATTTTTCAAAGGTGGGATGTTCTAGCTAGAATGGTTGGAAAGCTTGTGTATAAGTTTTGCTTGGCATGTTGCTTTTGTTGAGAATTTGGCATGTCTTTTCTGTTGGCATTGAGTGCTAATCTGAGTATTGCTAGAGCATGTCCTTGAGCAATATTGTCGTGTGAGCATGATGTTGAAAGGTATTGTCGTAAGAGCATGAGTTCTTCAATTTGCTTGAAATGCCCAAATTGCTTGGAATGCTTAAATGGAATGAAATTTCTTGGCATGTGGATTGGTATCACACCCTGTGAATTTTGTCAAATGCTTGGTAGATGAGTTTGCTCGCACTTTGAGAAAATTATGCTTCCAGCGCCTCCCTTTGTGTATGAGTACCTTTCCAGCGTCTGATTTTGGCTAACATATTCTCTTGTTTAGAAGCTCCAGAGCATGAGAAAGCATGAGAAGTTTAATTTTCTAGGATTTTGATAGCATGAAAGTGAGCTTTGGTTGCTTGCAACTTGTCTTTGGAAAAAATTATGCTTCAATAGAGATTATGCTTCCGGCGCCCCCTTTTCGTTTACGAGTTCCCTTCCAGCATTTGATCTGGCCAACGTACTCCCTTGTTTCTTTCGCAGGCTTGATTGAGAGGTTCCAAAGCATGAGAAATGTCATCTTCTTACTGATTTGCTGGGAACTTGATAGAATAAAGGTGAGTTTTTGGTTACTTTCACAGATGTAATGAGTTTGTTGAATAGTTGCAAGGATAAATTGAGCTTTGGGGGTTAAGGAGCATATACACTAGCATGATGTTTGAAATAGGGTAGGGGCTAAGAAGATTTGAAATAAAGCAAGTGCCAGAAATTCTTTGCTTGTAGAGTAGGAGCTGGAAGAATGTAAGAAAATATGCTTCTGGCACCTCTGTTTTTTTTTTTCACGAATACCTCTCTAGCATCTGTATCTTTTTTTCAGACTTGATTTAAAGGTTCCAAAGCATGAGAAGAACAAGCTAGTCGTTGAGGTCACTTCAAGTGTTCTTTTAGAGGTGCAATGAGGTTGTTTAATTGTTGTAAGGATGGATTGAAATCGGGTAGAGGCTAAGAAGGTTTGAAAATAAGGCAAGTGGTGGAAACAATGATGAATGAATGTATATAGCTTGGACTTGGTTGAAGATGTGAATAATGTTGAATCACAGCTCTCGGAACCGAGGCATAGCTTGGTTTAGCATGAGAAACTTTGAAGTGCTTGTGCTTGACTTTTTTTTTCAATTGGCAGGAAGCCCCCAAGTCATTTGGAACTGAATTTTGACTCCTCTTTTTTTTTTTTTGCAGATTTGCTTGGCAAGAAGCCCCCAAGTATTTTGGAGTTTGCATGTGTAGTTCGCTTCAATGGCATGAATGATGGATTTGCCTAAGCCCCCAACCCTTGTACAAGACTTGGTTTGCTTGAGAATGGAGATCTAAGACACAACCAAGAGGCACATGTCAGTCACCCTTGTTATGCTTGTTATGCAAATTAGATAGCCAACAAAAGAAAAAAAAACAAGAAAGAGGAAATGTTCTTATCTCTTTCTTTTCTCTGGTTTATTGCTTATGGTCTTCTTCGTTGGAAGTATTGGTGAAGATAACGGCCTGATCCCCAGCAGAGTCGCCAATTTATGTAGGGGTCTTTTTCTTCCGGCAGCTACAGATGGGCTGGGCCGCCGTAAGGAGCAAAATGGCTAAAATTTCCCCCTTGTGTCTGAGTTCAAAGATCAGACCCCAAAATGTTTTGAAAGGGTTGTAAAGCCTTAGGAAACCTCTTGGTTACCTTCACCAACGAAAATAATGGTTGCTTACAGATAAATTCTTGGCTTTGCATGAGAAGCTTGTGGCATGGGAGCAAAATCGACATGAGTTTAGCACCGAAGAGAAAAATATGCGTACTTGGGGGAAAAGGGGAGTGTTAAGGTAAAAAAAAGGAAGGTATGCAAGCAGGTTTGGCTGAGAAAAGGGGGGAGAGAAAAGGATGGGTGTCTTAAGTGTTCTTCCTGCAGCTTGACAAAGGTTCTGTCAAATGTGAGAACAGTCTGCCAGAAAAGGGAGAATGGGAGAGAAGGGAGAATGGAGCATGAAATTGCTAGGTTTTGCATGCAAGAGAGGAAGCTTGCTCTCTGAATGTGTGTTGTTATGATGGGTAGGAAATGCCTCTTTTTATAGGCGCTGGAAGCTACCCTTTTCAAGAAACCCTAATGGCTTCAATCCAATTTGGCCAAGTCTTTCCCTTCTTTTCTCTCCTCATCCATTCAATCATCCTATTTTAGTGAAATCCACTATGCCCATTTGCACAAAATCAGGGATTTTTGGGAGCTCAAGACCCTTTCCCGCAGCTGCCTCAGAACTCCCATTTTCAACCATCTCCTTCCTTTCCTTTCTTCCTTTTTTTTTTATGGCCAGGTCTGATGGGGGGAAAGAAATGGGTATGTACACTAGTTTGAAGGGTGTTTTGCTCAAGTATCCTTTGGTTTTTTGGATGGCTTGTGTTGGGATTTGTCTTTGGCCATGTGCTGGAGGCTCCCAGTAGTCCACTCACATGGGTAGCTTTGGTTTTCTCGTTGTTTTTGTTTCCAGCTAAGTGCTGGAGAGATCGTAGATATTTTCCTTGGTTACTTGGGCCTCTCTAAGGTGATGGGTTAGTTTGTCAAAACAAATGGGCTAACCTCAACAAGTGTTGGCCTATTCTTTGTTGAGGTGTTGGGCTAATTTGGTTAAGCTAATGGGCTATTTTGGTTGGGATATTTTCTTTTTGTGCTCACCCACATGTTTGGGCCTAAGAAATGGGCATGAGTTCCGAGGCTCCCAAGCAACCCCGGGACTTCCATTTCTTGGCCCATCAATGGGCCTCATGTCAACTTATTACCATCCATACAACAACCCACTCAAGCAAGCCCCAGGCATCTTGCCTGGCTTGGGCCCACTTAAGCTTGTAGCGTGGCGTGTTGCTTATTTGCTTGGCGTGGCATGTGTGCAAGCGCATATGACGAACTTTCGCGTGCCCAAATCGGGTTTCTTCTTGGTAAGGTATTGCATTGGGCCGAGAATTTATTTGGGCCGAACCGTGACTTTTTTGGGCCTCAACACCTGCAAAAGAAAAACTTATAAATCTGCAAGCTTCCTCCTCATCTTCTGATAATCAAATCAGAAAATCTAAAAAGAAACCAGAAATATAAAAAAAAAATATGTAAACAAACCAGACAAATCAAGAGAGACAGAAAATTTGAAATCTGGGAGACAAAGAACATTCTAGAAATGCAAAGAGACTAATCCAGAATTCACTAGCAAGATATAGAAGGGTATTGAGAGATTAGGTGACTTTCAAATCAAACCTTTCAACCAGCTTTGATTCTCAAATACAGAACCTCCCTCTACATCTTATGGATCTGCGAAAATCTCTCAACTCTTTCATTGATATCGATTTGTTGATGATTTTGTAGAGAGTTTCATGAGGGTGTTTTAGAGAGTGCAGGAGGGTTTCAAGGAGAGAGAGATAAGGTTTTCAGAGACGGGGGAAAATCTGAAAATTTGTCGAGCGCAAATTCACTTAAGTAGCCTTTTTTTAGCGTGTTTTAAAAGACGACGCTTGTTAATCAGAGATAAGGTTTTCAAAGACGGGTGAAAATTTGAAAATTTGTCAAGCGCGAATTCACTTAAGCGGCCTTTTTTAGCGTGTTTTAAAAGACGACGCTTTTATAAAAAAAACCGTCATCTTTACATATAATAGACGACCTTTTTTATAATAAAAAACCGTCGTCTTTACATATAATAGACGACGGTTTTTTTATAAAAAGCGTCATCTTTACATATAATAGACGACCCTTTTTTAAAAAAACCGTCATCTTTACTTCACAATAGCCGACCCCTTTTTACAAAAAAGCGTCATCTTTACATATAATAGACGACCCTTTTTAAAAAAACCGTCATCTTTACTTCACAATAGACGACCCTTTTTTACAAAAAACCGTCATCTTTACATATAATAGACGACCTTTTTTAAAAAAAAACCGTCATCTTTACATATAATAGACGACATTTTTTTAAAAAAAACCGTCATTTTTACTTCATAATAGACGACCCTTTTTAAAACAAAACCGTCATCTTTACATATAATAGACGACCTTTTTTAAAAAAAACCGTCATCTTTACTTCATAATAGACGACCCTTTTAAAAAAAAAAAACGTCATCTTTACATATAATAGACGACAGTTTTTTTCAAAACAACCATATCTTTACCAAAAAAAGGACACTTGATTTTTAAAAGACGACGCTTGTTATATTTGCTGTCATCGTTTTTTGGTCAAATTTTAACTCTGAAGAAAACCTTTTTAATAAGACGATGCTTTTTTATTTGTGTGCGTCGTTATAAAAAAATATTCAATAGTACCTTCGTTTTTTAGTTGTTTAAGTTACTTATCCACGACCATTTTTTTGTTACCGTCATCTTTTTAAACACAACGACGGTTTTTTCTTCTACCATCGTCTTTTTCTGGTCGTCTTTTTCACTTTTTGTAGTAGTGTTTGCCGAGCAGATGTATCCAACCACGACATGATAACATAGGAGTGGGGCTTGCTCCGTTGTTAAGGCTAAGGATAGGGCCATCAGGTGTGAGGGATGAAGGTGGATTCATCTTTGCTCAGCAAAGATATAGGTCAATTAGTGACGCTTCCCCTAGACAGCACCAATCTTTTAGCGCTCAAAACTAGACAAGTAGTCGTGGGCCCAACTTAGAGATGAGGCGGATGATCGAGGGATCATATCTGCCTTCAGCAAGGATTTCCCTTCGACAGGCCGATCGTTATCTGCACACACATAGAGAAGAATGCAGTGGGTAAGACCTAAGGCACCGGTGTGATACCGGCCAAAAGTCCTCTGATGCTAAAGTCAGCTGAAGGAGAGTGGAGTTAACTATTGACAAAGCAAGGGCATAAGTGCTAGGTAGCTGTTACCCTACACTCTAGGGGCAAAGGACTCTATTTATAGAGTTTTTGGGTGTCCTCTTGGTGTGAAGTTTTGATGTGGACTTGTAGGAGTAACCTGGGAGGATGCCACGTGTCCTAGCGAATATGCCAGTGAGGAACTTGAGAGATTCTTGCAAGATACCTTCCTGGAGGCTAAATCGGCAGGGGGTGCCGAGGGCACTTGCCGACTATCGACTGTAAGCCTGTGCGACTAGGCCAACCAGCGTGCAATCAGTCGTAGGTGCCGAAGGTACCTATCGATTGTGAGGCTGGGCTTGCCAGCTTGGGCTACTGGGTCGTGCTGGGCATGGAATTAGTCGTGGGTACCGAGAGCACCTACTAATTGTAAGATTGGCTAGCCAGCATGGGCTACAGGGCCCTGCTTGGTGTCAGGTCCCTTCCACGTGTCATGGCATAAGAGGCCGGTCATATATGGTACAAACAACCCTAAAATAAATTTCAAAAATTTAAAATCTGTTTTTTATATTGATTTTGGACTTTAAAGTTTTTAATAGCTAAATTTACTAGAATACTCATGCCACATAAGCATACTTAACGGTTTCGTGGACGGAATATGGATGGAAGTAGTAAAGTGAGAAAATTTGAACAATTTTTAGAGATGATAGGGGTTAAGTGAGAAATTTTCAATTTCAGAGGATAAAGTGAGACCGAGCGCCCGTTTCAGAGGGTTAAACAGTAATTAAGCCTTTTTTTTTAACTTTTTAACCTGTTCTCAAGCTAATAGGTTTCCTACTTTTTTCTCTTCCGTTTTTTCTTTCTTTTGCTTTTTTAGTTTTAAAATTTTTATGATTAATCTTTTAATTGTTCTAAAAATATCCAATAAAATTTCTATAAAATTTCAAACTTCTGACCTATTCTTTTATCTTGTTATTTCTTAAATGTGATAAATTATTATACCGCACTAGAACGACTACATGGTATATAGTTAGCTCACATGTTATAATATGAATGAACAATAAAATTATGGATCAATGCACTTTAAGATTAACATAAAGTACTTTGTTAATTAAGCTTAACATAAAGTACTTTGTAGTTCGTTACTTATCCACAATACAATTGACGAATCACATTACAACATTTCATATTAATGACTTCAATCAAGCCTTTTATGATAAGTATATGCAAGCCCTTCCTTCAAATATGCAGGGCAGGACTCAATTTGGAAACCCAGTAGCAAGCTTTGCTCGCAAGTCCTTCCGCAAGATTTTGCCAGATGGCGACTTTGGAATGGCTTCAATGAAAAATACTCGATTTAATCTCTTATAAAATACAACCTGCGTACAAAGACAAAAAAATATCAGTGGCAGTTCATACTCAACCACGGCCAATTAGGCAACCTGCCCTAACAAAATCCAACAACAGATTGATGCAGCCCATGATAGAAAGAACAATTTTTAGCACTAAAAAAATATTAAATTACTGTAGAAAGGAAAAACAAAAAAAGAAAGGTTACCTGTTTTGAGATAAATTGCTTGATTTCATCCTCAGTGATCTGAGCATTTTTTGACCTTACTACAAATGCAACCGGTACCTCTCCAGCTGCCTCATCCTTCATTCTGAAATCATGTTATATATAGTGTCAAAATAATAAATTATTGTACGTGCCGGTTATATATAATTTATTTTTTATACAAAATGCACGTGAATTTTAAGATGGAAAAAGAACATGCGTTCAATTTCACGTCTGTATTACGAGAGAGATGTTATATGTTCATCATAAATTAATGACTTACGGGACAACAGCTGCATCAGAAACACTAGGATGGGTAACGAGCAAGGCTTCAAGCTCAGCAGGGGCCACTTGAAACCCTTTGTATTTGATGAGTTCCTTCAATCGATCAACAATGAAGAGCTCTTCGTCATCATCAATGAAGCCTATATCGCCTGTATGTAGCCAACCTTCCTTGTCTATGGTTGCCCTTGTGGAATCAGGATCATTAAGATAACCTGAGATTAATTTATGAAAGCCAATCAAAGTCATTAATTAATAATTATGTAATTACCAACATTTTAATAAATAATACACATATATGTAGTGCATCTGTGGCCCCTAGTTTTTGAGTGGGTCAGCTTTTCTTTTGGCTTTTGGGTTATTATGAAGCGTTTAATATTAATTTATGGGAGTGCTTGAAATCGAGTGCTATTCCTATATATAGTATTTGCCAATGCCTGTTATACAATCAATAATTTACTCTAAGTTAATCTAACTTATGAGAAGGGGATTCAAATTTACATACAAATAGGCGGATTTACTGTCCTAACCAACTGACTTAACCCACATTTGTATATCCCAAATTACTTTGGATAAAGCTATGAATTTTATTTATAATTCGTACCAAACCTATAGTTTGTACATCCTACATTACTTTCAAAATTATTATATTTAAGTGACATGAAGCAGGGAAAGAAAAATTTATATTAATGTGTATGAACGACTGTCTCAAACACCACTTTTAAATAATTCGATGACGATAAAGCCGATGTGGAATTTATATTTGGGACATGTACATGGAGTATTATTCAACATTTTTGACTACTCATTTGCTTAAATCATATATAAATATGAAGCAGTAGAAGGCAAGGCATACCTTTCATGATTTGGTCACCTCTAATGCAAATCTCTCCAGGCTGGTTGCGTGGCAAAGAAGCTCCAGTTTCAGGGTCAACGATCTTGAGTTGAGCATTTCTGACGACAGTGCCACATCCCCCTGGCTTCACCTCAAAGGGTTGCTTGGCAAATGCCAATGACATTGTCAACACGGGGCCTGCCTCTGTCATTCCATATCCCTGCACATATCATTCATTTTGGACCCATTAATTTCAACCTAACAATGATTATTAAACTAATTAAAGATACTTCATCACGATTAGAAATTGAAAAGTCTCCCAAATGAACCAAAATGTATTGGCCAAATTTGGATTATACTATTAAATGGGTTATGTATCAATCATAATAAATAATTTAATTCAAAATTGAGAATTGGTGTGACATTCTGAAGTCTACCCTTTGAACAATACACCAATTCCTCAATAGACCAACATATAAAACACACACTTGTATATATTCTAAAAGCGTACCGACACGACGACGTTTTGAGTAACGCTAAGACAGTAACATTTTTGTATCATATACGAATATCTAAAAAAACCTAACAACTAAATAATGTTCAAAATATCGCAAAAAAAAAAATAAAAAAATTATATATTCTAAAACTTGTCACATGTCAATGACTCAAAGTGGTAGGTTAACGAATCAAAATTCATAACTCTACGGCTATCAAAGGATGTGCGCACTTGTGGTACGAGGTACGTAACCCTACAAATTAAGACAAATTCTTTGTTGTCCCCATTTGTGGTTGGCATGACATTAATCTCTCATAACGCACGAGTCAAATCTGTGCAACCCACCACCAACCAATTTATACTTTTCTTATCTTTGCAAAACTCAGAGGAGTAAAGAGGGAAAGCGACTTCAAAAGCAAATTTAAGTACTTGAATTTGTGATTCTGGTTAATCGTAATTAAGCTGTCCTAAATTCTAAATCTATAAAGCATGCTAACGACGTCGTTTCAAAAATATAAATAAAGAATATATTAATTGTGTACATACCTGACCAAGTGTGACTTTAGGAAACTTGGCTCTCACAGTATCTTCAAGCTCCTTCCCCAGAGGTGCCCCTCCACACTTGAGCACCCGAATCGACGACAAGTCGTACTTGTCTAGATCGGGGAACTTGGCGATTGCCAGCACGATCGGCGGCACGATGGGGCAAATACTAACCTTGTGCTTCTCGATCAACCCCAACAGAGAAACAATCTCGAACTTGTTCATCATCAAAATGGCAGCTCCAGCTCTTAGCCCACAAAGCAACACCGAGTTCAAAGAATAAATATGGAAAAGCGGCAGCACGCACAAAATGACGTCGTCAGTGCTATAATACAAGTTGGGATTCTCCCCATCCACCTGTTGGGCCACGCTGGTGACGAGCCCCTTGTGGGTTAACATCACCCCTTTCGGCAACCCGGTCGTCCCGGACGAGTATGGCAAGGCGACGACGTCGTTTGGGTCGATGTCAACCTCCGGCATGTCGTTTTCATCCGCTTGGAGAAGCTCAGAGAAATGCAAGCAGCTGGGATCAGGTGGAGAGTCGACGCACATGAGCTTAATATCATGAACATCATCATGACCGGCTGATGATGATGATGATGACAAGTCCTTCACTTTGTCGTAGTAACATGCCAAGGTGATGATGAGCTTTGCCTTTGAGGCTTTGGCTTGCTTTAGGATCTCCGCGGGAGTGAAGAAAGGGTTCGCTGCGGTCGTCATGGCCCCGCAAAACGAAGCTCCGAGGAAGGCGAAGACCCATTCCGGGGAGTTGGGGAGCAAGAGCATGATGACGTCGCCCTGTTGGACTCCGAGCTTGTTGAGCCCGGAGGCGACTCTGCGAGCTTTGAGCTCCACATCTGAGTACGAATAGATGTCACCGGTGGTGCCGTTGATGATGCAGGGCTTGGAGCTCAAGTGGTTCTTGTCTTGGAAGACATAAGAATGGAGAGGGAGGTGTTTTGGGATGGGAATGTCGGGGAGTTTGGAGCGGTAAACGATGTCGTTTGGTGTTGTTTCTATTGCCATTGGGAAAAATAAAAATGAAAACGAGATGTTTCAAAGAGAAGAGAAAATAAAGACAAGAAAAATGGATTTGAGCTTAATTGGTGCGTATGGGGAGGGGATGTTCATATACAAGAGGGATTAGGCGGAAAGGGTGGGTGAGGTTGGTGGAGGGAGAGAGATGGGATTATGTAAATGTTTAGGGGCAAAAGTGGGAGAACGGAAATTTGGAGAAAAGTATTGGGGTTGGTGATTGGAGGAGGAAGTATTATGAGTATGTGTGTATGGGGTTGGGTTGGTGAGAGCGGGTTTGGATGGTGGTGGTGGGGGCCAACCCAATTTGGTTGAGATACTTTTTCTAAGGCAGGCTTTTTACCAACCACTGGCTGACGTGGCAGCAAAGACCACTGCCCTTTACCTACTACTACAATATTATCCTTTTCTTTATTTTTAAAAAAAAGACAAAATAAAAGTACACGTCACTGAAAGAGTCCGAATTAAAGCCATATGATCAACTACCATGTTAGTGATTCATAGTCTTGTTGCAGTCCTTTGAGCCACAACTTCTACAACTGCTTTTGTGGGTTTTAATTTCTTTACTTGATTTGTTTCTCTTTCTAACATGAAGCCCAAGCCCAAAATGATTTTAAGAAAGGAAGAGTCCAACTCGTAAAATCTGTATATATAGGAAGTATGGTAGGCCCAAATATTCAATTCAATATTCTCTTTTATCAAATTTTATGGCAGGTTAAAAGAGAGATTTTCACCGTAAGTCCTTCCCGTCCGAGATTGTGAGTCAGCCCTAGCGTTGGTGATGAGAGTAGCCAATCTCCCCCCTAAGCTTTTGTTTATCTACAAGAGAGATTTTTCTTCAACACTTTGTCCTCATGCTCAAACCTTTCAACAACAAAAAAAGAATGGAAGGAAATTTTCATTGTAATTCAAAGCACATGCAAGAAAGAACAAAGGCACCAAATTTGCAATCCAGCATAATTATAGAACAAAGACTCAAACTTTTGCCTTTATGGGGAATCTTCGACAATGGGCCAAAGCCTGTCCTTGAGTTTCCACAGAAACCCAAGTGATTTCAATAAGAAGTACTAATGTTAATAAGTGGGTGACCTCAAACGCTCTTAGAACACTTCTAGTGCATAAGGCCAGCCTGGGCAGGAGGGGGCTCGAGACCCGTTTTGCGGTTCCAGTGGTCAAATGCACCTTGGGCAAGGCATGGGGCCCACCAATAAAGGCAAGCTCACAAGCAAATCCCACCCATGTTGCTGCCTGGGCAAGTGACGTAATGTTGACATCATTATGACGTCAGCAGCCAATTAAAATAATTAAAAAAATTGAAAAAAAGAAAAAGCCCAAAAATTTCAGATTTTTTTATTATTATTTATAAATACCTAGCCATATTCTTTACTTCCCACACCAGAACCCTAAACCCTATCAAAATTTATCGTTTATATATAAAAAAAATAAAAATAATTTAAAGTGAATAGTAATTGCCCTTTGCCATGGCAATTGGTGGAAACACACTTTGCCTTTTGCAAAGACTCGCACTATTCATGTGAATAGTAACTGCCCTTGCCCTTTGCCATGGCAAATGGGTGGAAGTGCTCTTATAAGCTTAATAAGTGAACTCTTACCCAAAAAACAATAGTAAAATGTTTAAAAAGATGAAATGTTGTGTTTTTTTTTTTCTTGCATTTTCTTAGCAAACAAACAGAGGGTAAGTAGGTTTCTACATATTTTATACAGTGTTGAAATTAGATTTTTTGTTTGGATGATCTTATATTGAAGCAACCATCTTTACCTTCCAGCTGATAGACTGGTTGATTAGTTTAGAATATGAGCTCTAAATCATATTTGCTTTTAGATGCAAACATATATTAAGCTCCTAGGGTTCATTATCCACATGCTCAAATAGAGAGAGACAGAGAGATCTTGCCTGCTTAATAAGAATAGGTAATAGAAAGAAGGAGAAATAAATTGTATACCCTTAAATTCTTTAACTTTGAAGGCTTGTAAAAACCACAAATGTAGGTGGCACTAACTGCTGTAAAGTTTTTACATCGAAAGTCTTTGCCATGTCACCCCACAAAATGACTCTAATTTTCTAGCTCTTGTATCAACAAAGATTTGTTTTTAAAAAAAAATTCTAATAAGAGGCGTAAATTTTTTAAAATTTATAGATGTTTTGTTAACATTTTTACTTGATATTTTCAATTTGAATTTCACACTTTGTTTCAAGCCTTGTGTTGTCAACTATTTTTGTTTCCAAATCTTGTAGTGCAATGATGCGCCCAAAACTTCTTGCAATTTAACAAAATAAATAGTCTAAACTACAAAAGGAGGGGAGGTTTCTCACGCCCACTACTAAGGTGTCATGGAGGTTTGAACTTAAGACCACTGGTAAGCAAGTCAAAGACCCTTTTACATTGGGTTGGATCCCATTGGCATGACCAATTTTAATATAGTTGGACAACCTTAGGTTTATCAATTGATAGTTTGTTACTACAATTATTCACGATGTTCTCACAAATAACTGTAACAAACATTATTTTTAATGAAAAAATTGTAACAAACTTTAGGGTTTAGGTTCTTAATAGAAATATCATTTTGACTCCCAAAAAAAAAATTGAGATTAGAGTTGCCTTCTATCAAACTACAAAAGATTAATTATTTCCCATTTCAAAAAGGAAAAAGAACTACAATTACAAAATCAAATAAGACAATAAAATCTTGTCTTCTAGTATCGCCATTTAACCCATGAGCATTTATAAGGGCTAGGTTTTCCCGTTTGCTTCGGCTCCAATTAACCTTCAGTCAACTATCGGTCAACTTAGAATTCCTTTATATACCCCGTTACCCTCCTCTCTCGCTATTCACTCCTTCGCTGTTTGTTTCTTCAATTCCATTATTTCCTTTCCATTGTTTCTCTCTTTCAAAGTTGAATTAATTAATGGCTCCTCCTCAATTAAAGTCCAAGAAACCCAAGAAGATGAAGATAAAGATGAAGCCGCAGGTTCTTAAAATCGACGCCAATGGTGGCTCTGTTCTGAAACCCGCCTTGGCCAGGAGAATGTCCACTCTGAAGAAAAAGGCCAGCGAACTCTCGACATTGTGCGACGTTGCCGTCTGCGTGGTCTCTGTTGGGGCCGACAGCGAAATCGAGACTTGGCCGGAAAACCAACAAGATGCGAAATCAATTCTTCTCAAACACAAGAATCTAGGGAAATTGGGAAAGAAAATTGAAAAGGGTTCATTCTCGGCCAGAAAGGGTACTGATTACAGTTTCTTGAAAACCATGTTAGAGGCTTTGAATGAGAGAATTGCAGTTGTGATGACGAGGGATGGTGGTACCAAAACTAGAACAACTAGTACCTGCAGTTTCATGGAATTCTACGAGAATATCATGGGCACTAGTGTGCTACCAGATCCACCAGATCAACAACAAACAATGTTGCTTGTTGATCAAGTTCCTCATCATCACCAACAAGAAGATTATTGCACCACAAATTCGGATGGTTTCTATTTGGATGATCTTCATATTGCTGCTGCTGCACCAACCATGAGCAGCATTGATGATTATGTGAGTTGGCTATTGGATGATCATAATGATACTGGTTTGATGAAAGATTATATCCAATTTTGTGATAGTGACTTGGCCCCTTTCCCTCTTGAATCACAAGAGCAGCAGATGCCTTTGTTGCAGCCAGCTGAGATGGATACTAATAATTCTGATCATCTTGGTTGGCTGTTGGGTGGTGGTGACTGGTTTGATGGAAGATTATTATATCCAATTTTGTGACAGTGACTTGGCCTCTCCTCAAGACCCACAGCAGCAGCAGCTACCTCAGACTAATTACTAGTTGGCTTCAGAATAATCAGAATTCAAGAAATCTTGTTTTTCTTATATATTTTTAGTGTTTATTCATTAGAGGGCAAACCTCAGTTTCAATGTTTATCAAGTTGAAACTCAAGAGCTTTTGTATTCTCTGCACTATGTGGACAGCTAATGAGAGAGAAATTGTTACCCATTACATTGTTGGATAAGTGGTGTCTCTTGTTTTTGTTTACAGTTTACTCTTTCATTTTTATTCGAGTTTTTTTTTTCATTTTTTTTTTCAGAGAAGGCGGTATGATTTTATTCATTAGAGGAAAAGAGACAAGTACCAAAGGTGGGCATTTTTATCTCAGTTTTAAGCTGACTAAACTCGTGCCGTGCCTCATTTAAACGGGCTAGACTCGTGCCGTGCTGGGCCGGCTCGTCCCGTTTGACACCTCTAGTCCCAATAAAGAAAAATGTATTAGATATTTTTTTCTTCAAGTTTTTATCTATTTACTTGGGTTTTATACTTTGAGGCGAAAATAAATAAAAAGTATCTGTTAAAGTCACTTTGCTATTAGAAGCTGTGTCCAAGCTTCTTTGTTGTTGAAAGGTGGGGTTTTAATGGGGTTGTTGAAAGGTGTGGGGTTTTAGAGGCGTAAGTGTTATTTTTGTTGTTGTTGTTCAATGTGTTGGTAGGTGTGGTGATAGGAATTGCCATTGTTGCTGAAACTCATGTAGTTTCACATTGGGAAAGTGAAGTTATCCAGTTTTAGTATATATATAATTTACAAATTTTCAATAAAAGGTTTTCACTTTTGATTTTGAAGAAGTTTCTAGTGTATGTGGGTAAGTAACGAAGTATTGAATTTGAGTAAATTTCGTTTCTCTGTCGTCATGCTTGTGTGTGAATTACATATTGATTGTTGCTTACGTCAGGGTTTGCGTCCCAACATTTTTGTGCAATGCCTCCTTTCACTGTGGAGCCAAAACCAGTCCCTCATTCTATATGCAGTTTGATGCGAGTCATAGTGTCTAAAATACCCACACACACACACACACAAAACCATTGCTAGCAGAATATTATTTGCAGGTCAAAAATTAAACCTTGTAAAATTATTTGAGTTCAAACTAGAAGAAAATTTAAAGGGTTAAATACCTTTTCGGTCACTAAGTTTTACACGAAAATTCAATTTGGTCACTGAGAAATTTTTTTAGCCAAATTGGTCACTGTGTTTCCCAAAGTTTACAATTTATAGACATTCCGTTATCTTCCGTTAAGTGTAGTTTTTATTTTTAGTTTTTTAGAAAGCATGTTCCATCTTCTTCCTCTATTATATTTTGGTGTGCTATATTAAAGCCTAAATCGATTGAGTGAGAATTGTATTGCGACTTCGGATGGCAAGGAGACGTAATCAAAGTGATAGATAACCAAACTATATTGGTAAGTTGTTGATTTCATTATAAAAAAAAATTTGGCCAAGTTGATTTCATTTTTAATTTGATTTGTCTTTTTTATTTTACTTAAAGTTCCTTCAACCCAAGATTTTCTTAACATAATCTTGGTTTGGTTTGGTTTGATTGAAGGTGCTTCCTACAAAAATTAAAATTGTAAACTTTGTGAAACATAGTGACTAATTCTTTTTTAATTTTTTTATAGTAACCAAAAAAGTATTTAACCTAAATTTAAAATATTTGGAAATAAATCAAAGCAAGTCAAAGTCAAATCACAGTCCCAAAAAGCAAACAACCCCTCGACGAAGGATGGGCACTGAGTAAAGGGAGCATCCAATTGGAGATGACCTTCTTAGCTAAGTTTGCTGTAAAAGCATTGCCACTTCCTATTTTATATATAGATAGAAAGTTGATTTTCATCATAGAACTACCCTGATAGTTTTTGAGATTAGAAGTGAGCAGCTAGGGTTTTGAATCATATTATGACACAAGAATTAGCCTCTGGTAATCTTCATCTCAATGTAGACGATTTCTACTTCTCAGCACTATTTGATCAGAGTGATCATGAAGACGAAAATGACCCAGTCTCAGATTCCAGATATGCAGAAGAGTTGCAGTTCCAGGAGGCTCTAATGTCTTCTTCGATCGCTTCCCAAACGACACTCAATGTTGGGTCGTCTTCCTCCTCTGCCACAGCCTCAGCCGCCGCCTCCTCCTCCTCCTCCTCATCATCAACAACAATAATCCAAGCTTCCCAAGCAACCCAATCCATCCCAATTCATGAAACCCTAAACCCAATTCAGCCACATATCTTCTGTGGGATTTGTGTTGAAATGAAGGAGGCTGCCCAGATGTTCAGAACTGAGAGCTGTGGTCACTCCTTTTGCTCTGACTGCATAGCCAAACATGCTGCCTCAAAAATTCAAGAAAACATTCACATTGTTGTTTGCCCTGGCTTGGGCTGCAAGGCTGTGATTGAGCTTGATGCTTGCAGGCCAATGCTTCCCAGAGCGGTTCTTGAGAGGTGGAATGATGCCCTCTGTGAGGCTTTGGTTCTTGGGGCACAAAGACTTTACTGCCCTTTTAGTGATTGCTCAATAGTTTTGATGATTGATAATGAAGGTGAAGGCATAAGAGAGTCAGAGTGCCCTGCTTGCCATAGATTGTTCTGTGCAATATGCCAAGTGCCATGGCACCCAGGGGTTGATTGTGAGGAGTTTCAGAGGCTTAATGAGGATGAGAAAGGGAGGGCAGATCTTATGGTGATGGAGCTTGCAAAGCAGAAGAAGTGGAAGAGGTGCCCTAAGTGCAAATTTTATGTGGAGAAGACTCAAGGTTGTTTGCACATTTCTTGCAGGTCAGTTTCTTTTGGTATATGCATATGATAGATTTTCTTTAGAACATTAGATTCTTATATCTTTGAATAAAATGATTTTTTGATCAAACCCAGAAGTTGGATTAGATTTTAATTTTGGTTTTCTTTAGGTACATTATTCAAGTTAGTACTTTATGCATTCATAGGTACAATTTATATGTGTTTAATCATAATAATGTATCTAATCAAATGACCAAGATAAAAATCTATTCTTAAGTTCATAACACAGGGTATTAGTCAAAAAATCATCTCATGAAAAGATGAAAAATCCCCCATTGTTACTTCCGTAATGCACGTCGTCGTCTTCATCTTTAGCATCACCATCAAGGCTTATGTATCATGTTATCCATAATGGGGTTTAGATGGTTATTATGCCCAATAAAACATTGGGTGCACAGTTTTGGCTGATGATGAAACAAATTAGATTATGGTTAATGCAGGTTTAATGCTTTTACTTAGTGGAAGTTTTATCTGCTGTATATTGTGTTTGCAGGTGCCAATTCCAGTTCTGCTATGGATGTGGAGGAGAATGGAATTCTGCTCATGATGGTAGTTGCGTGAGAGATTAAATGATAAGGAGGCACTGAGAGGCTTCACCATTGTAACCTGTTATGGTACTTTGTGTTGCTTATAAAAGGGCTTAAACTTTGTTTACAGAATCATGAAAAAGTCCATATGTATGTATGCTTTTGCTTTATTTTTCATCAGCAAGTTGATTGTATCATAGGGAGAAGCTTAGGATCCTTGCCTCCCATACTTAATTTGAGTGTTCTTAGGAACATTGCTTTGAAATCCCCAATCAAATGTATTTGAGGTTTCTGTTTTCTTTCTAAAAGTTGAATTAAAAAGTTTATTTTCCTTATCTGCATTCTGGATCAGGTAAGTTGTAAACTAATTGAACTTTAATAAAATAAAAATTCTAAGTCTGAGGTGTAAGCATGATGACTTGCTCAGATTGAACCAAGAAGCAATGGAAATTCCAGATAACGAAATTTCCTATTGTTTCAGAAGCAGTAGAGAGATCCAGAGCTGTACCAAGAACCGCATCCAAAACCAAGTTCTCCTCTTCCGCATAATCCTTAATGCAACTCCCTACACTTACAGACCCAGAAGCAGCACAAGCCGAAAGCAGTCCTGCCAATGTAGATGAATTGGGTTTCATTCTTTCAAGTCTCATCAACCGCAACAAAGCTGCTGCTTCTTGAACCAGGCCACATTTTGCATACTTATCTACCAAACAATTCCATAATACAACATCCTTCAAAGCAACTCCATCGAAAATCCGACGTCCTAAATCAATTTGCCCATTCTTTGCATACATATCAATCAAAGCAGTAAGCACATGTAAATCCAAACAAAAGCCAATCTTGATGCCGCACCCATGAAGAGACTCTCCTCCAAGGTAACTTCCTAAATCACCAATGGCAGACAAAAGGTTCAAAACGGTGGTAACACTAGCTTCAAAACAGCTCCTACACATTTTCTTAAACAAATCTACAATCACTTGAGGCTGAGACACATGAAGATAACCACCCATCAAAGTATTCCATGAAATCAAGTCATTTCCTTGAGGAAACTCATCAAACAGCTTATGTGCATCTTCCATTTTCCTAGAAATACAGTAAAAATACAAAAGGGTATTCTTTACATTGAACCCATATTGAAGGCTTATAAGTTAAAATGCCATTCAGAAGTTGGAACAGCAGGTTTGAAGGAAATGCATACATTCTTTCACTTACATTAATTGCACTTTCAGTTGCCTACAGGATGGTACGATCATACATTGAGAAAGCCAGAGATCAAAATTGCTGGAATGAATTTATACGGTAGCTATGAATACTTTCAACGCTGGTATCTCTAAACAAAGGATGGTCATTACTGCCCAATCTCTGAAATCTCCGAGCACATGGGAATATATGAACATAGTCCAAAAGCAAACTACCTCTCCTTAAAGGGCATAATGCTGCTGCAGCTCATTGCACTGTTTTCCTCCTTAAAGGGTTGGGTTGATGCATCGGATAGACTTGGTAATCTTGTAACAGAACCCTTCCCTTTCCTCGCATTTGGTCCTAGCTCCTCTATCATGTATTTCCACCCATCAATTGGTCTCCTCCGGCTAAATATGTGAGTCTTGATAAAACTAGCAATCTGCATGTCAATGTCAGATAACCAACAGTAAGAAAGGACAGAGGTAAAAGAGGAAGACGTTGGCATAGCTAGATAAATTTGTAATGAAAGAGTACATTCAAACTTTTTTCAGTAGAAAAACTGTAGGAGGTGCGGTGCCATTATGCAGAAAATACAGTCTTTATAGGCAACAAGGGGTTGAATACACAACCAGAAATACTAGGAGACACTGTAGCATCATTCCATACATAAGAGTCAAATTTCAAAAGCTCTCTTTTACCAAGTCTGATGCACCACAGCCATGTGCAACACTTGTACACCCTTGTCTAAGATTTGATAAAGATTTATACAGACAATCTAAAACTTGGGATTAATCTTACGAGTTGCGCTCTTCATTTATATTATGCTTACACTTGGAACATACTGTATAAGGGAAGAAGGAAAATACAAGTCTGTTTGAGTGTATTTACACACCTGAAATTTATTATACGCAATTCGACGCTCAAACTCTTGGAGAAGAATATCTTCCTCTCTCTGTGTCATCTCCCACATATTTCCATCCTTAGCCTTGGATGTCGTTTCCCAACCATCTGGTTTGTTTTTGAAGTCGGAAGCACTCGGGGCTTTAGAGTCTTCCAAATCGTTGTTGGCAGAATCAAAAATGCTGCAAGTATCCCGATAGTACACCCAACAAGTAAATTAAAAACCACCCTTCAAAACTTTTTTCTATGAACATTATTAACACATGCATATTTAATCCAGTAACATCAAGAAAAAATTCAAGACTTGGAAAACAATCAATCAGACTCAAAGCATTAAAACATAACAAATGAAATAACTATTGGGTATGCGTGCAAGTGAAATATCTCAAATTTGACATAGAACCCACATCAAATGGACAACAGGGCATTCATATCAAATACACGAACGAGAACCCAATCCGCATACTGAACACATTCAAAATGGATACACAAACTGCATACATACACACATACAAAACAGAGTAAAACAATGAGAAAAAGAAAAAAGAAAACAGAAGGAGAGCATACTCGGAGCAGCTATCGAGCAATCGCTCGATATCGTCCCCACCACCAAAAGAATTCGAGTCGGCCAACTTAGCCTCCTCTTGCTTCTCAATCTCCTTCATCCAAAGGGCAGCGTGAATCCTTTGTTTCTTGATCCTATAATCTTTCTTAATACTATCCAAGCTATAAAGCGACGACCCATTCTCACTCTGCTGCTTTTCCTCTTTGGGTTTTCTTCTCTCGTTCCAATTCTCATTCATGTCCTCCACGAACGCCTTGGTCTCTAGGTCCGCGTCCGAGGGAAGCACTACGCTCGACTCTGAAGACGAGAAATAGACGTCGGTCTCCCATGGAGCTCTGCTACTACTTCCCGAGAGGTCGGGCGGGAGCCAGGCGGTCTCCCAGGCGTCGTTCCAGTCGTCATCGCCTTTCTTTGAGTTGGAGGAGAATGGTCTGAAATTGGTGCTGGATATGAAATGGATTTTGGTGATTGTGGACGAGAGTCTCTGGAACTCGGTCTTTGTCGCTATGCGTTTAAGGGCTTGCATAGCTTTTGGAGCCGGTGAAGAAAACCAGAGAATCGAAGAAAATGAAAGCTTAAACTAGCGCTACCGGTTTTCTCATGAAACCGGAACCTGAACCAGAAATGAAGACCAGTTCGGTCCGGTCCGGTTCTGACAAAAATCCACAGGCAAGACCAAACTAACTCGGACCTGCCGGTTTCGGTTCAGTTCTTGCGGTTCCCGGTTCTGAAGCTTCAAAAATTCATATACCTTCTCTGCAAAGTGATGAAAACAAAATTAATAACAGCAATCCCCATAGGGCCAAAATCTTTCTTCAGAACAAAGAAAATTTATATTGCGTCATTTTAAAAGGATAGCAATCATCTATAACAAGTTTGAATCAGAATAACTCACATTCTTCTGCGTCAGCAAACTCAGGGAGAAGTTTACCATCTTCCTGAACTTTCTTCTGCAATTCATAACAAAAATTCATCTCAAAATCAATTACAATTAGAGTCGTCACTGTAATATTATATGCAACTAAACTTAAGCAACCCAAAACCTTATCTTATCGAACTTCATTTAGTTTTTCAAGAAAAAGAAGATCTCTTTCATGAAAGGGTCGCACGAAGAAGTGTTAGGACCAATTTTTGGTATATTAGCAATTTTCTATTACAAAAACATAGGGTAGGTCTTTGCGTGTAACCTACAGTTTTCAAGTGCCGTTCTGCTATCCTGGATCAGTGTGGCTCAGAAACAATGCGAAGGTATGTTTTGCATCCATGCATTCACATTTGCATATTTGTAAGGTCATCAAAAGTGGCTGTCAGATTACAAGACTAATATATGGTTTCAGTCTTACATAATCCAGTGCTAGACATCAGTGAGTTTTTTAACGATGGTTTTATTTAAGTAAAAGGGTTCTGTTGTCTTTACATTGAGTTTTTAATTAAGTGGCTTTATTTGTTTTAAAGAAATAATTTATTTGTTAAAAAGCCCTTTTTTGCTAAAAGCCTTTTTTGGTCTCTGACCTAGTTTTTAAGCGTGTAATATAAGAAAGGAACTTAGCCGTTTTGTGGGGTGGGCTTTGTAACGTTGAAAAAGCATAGAACGACAAAAATATTCTTGCAGAGAGTTTTTGAGAGTTCATATTGAAAACTCATATGGCTGTTCCTTGTTAGCTTCCATGAGTGATTAAATCATCATCTTTTCATATATGTGTGAGTTCATGAGCATTATGCATGTTGGTGATCAACAATCGTGCCTTGAGGTGTGAGCAGCCGAGACCAGAGTTGTGCCATCTCTTGTTGACAAAGGAAGACAAGATCGCTGATTGGGTTGAGTAGCAAAGGCGAGTAGGCAAGTCTGCCTTGTGAGCGTTAGTTTTGTGAGTTGAGACTTGTAAGACCTTTTTGTATTCTTTCTCATAGTGATTTGTTCTTCGGCATAGTGCCCGCAGTTGTTTTCCTCATCTTGAGGTTTTTACTGCGTCAACATATCGTGTGTCCCTTTGTACAATTGTTTGCGTTTTTATTTGAATCTATTCCGTTGCGTATTCTGGAGTTTTTTTGTTTACAGGATTGTTGCAGTGTTTCAATCCTGCTGTGGTGTTTAAGTATTAAGAAACAAATCGATTGGCCATTCTAGGGAATTTCAAGAAGTCTTCATTTTCAGAAACCAAATTTCGGACAGAGCACAGCTTTAAGGAAAGGGCCAGTGGCCTCATCCGGTTTTAAGGTACAAACAAAAGTACAATTTATATTTTGTTATTCTGTAAATTGAAAATTTATAATCACAGTTTGAAAAACTACAAACCATAATAGCTACTATTTGGCCGAAATCATAAAATCTTTGGGGTGAAGGCTGAAGCCACAAATTGCCCAAATCATTGCGTGAGACCGCAAAATAACAAAACAGATTCTTTCCAGCGGGTCAGAGAATCAAAGAAGAGCTGAGAGAGAGAGAGAGAGAGAGAGAGAGAGAGAGAGAGAGATGAAAAGTACCTGAGAGAGAGAGAGAGAGAGAGAGAGAGAGAGAGAGAGAGAGAGCTAGCTGAGATGAAGAGGAGATACAAAGTGGAAGCTGCGAAGTGCTAGAGGACAGATAGAGTTAGCGGGTCGGAGAATCGAAGGGGGAAAAGAAAAACAGAAGAGAGAGAGTGTGTAGTAACGCGATCCTAAATTAATAATTAATTAATAAAATATTCAAGAAAAAGACAATTTTATTTCGGGAATATTTTATTGGTTTAAAAGTTGATTTTTTGTTCGGTAAGGAATATGGGGATTTTAGTTGTGCCATTGCGTAGAGCATGTTGAGATGAGTACGTGCGTAGTGGGCTCAAATCGAAGTTGTAATTGTTTGTGCTTAATAAATCATGGCCATGAAGTTGGCCGAAGGGACCTCCCTCGGCCTTAGCACCCATTCATGAACAAAAACGCGGCGTTTTGTCTGCCTCAAAACAAAGGGAAAATACGAAGGCATAGTCATCTCAGCCTTACAACCACGGTATCATCCGGCCGAGGCCGAAGGACGAAGGGGACACGGCCGAGGATATTAGAGTCATATCACCACGTGATAGCCAGGGCCCACACTTCATTTAATGAAGTAACGCCTCTGACTAGCAAACCCATTGGTTGCAAGAAAGCATTTAATGCACGAGGGAAGAAGGGAAGTGACTAGCGTCAGGATTTGGCGACAGAAATCAGAGTGGTTAGGCGCAAACATTCTTACAAGAATTCTTACAGCTTGAGAGATTAGGTCACTGGCTATCAGAGCATTAAATGGGTCTCCACGGCTAGAAGCACGAAACCCATGACCAGGGCGGCGGCCGAGATTTACCAGGATTCATGGGGTCACACCACCATGCTTCACGATCCCAAATGTCGATTGGACTACCCACTTGCTCTGATCAGGCTCTACCATGCAGATTTTTAGCCTCGATTACTCATCCAAGAGCTCTTCCTATAAATACCAGACTCAAAGGGTTCAAACACCAAACCAAAAGCCTCCCACGGAGCAAATTATATTTTCCTGTAATGCACTTTCAATATCTTTATTTGCTTTCCTAGGAGTAGTGTTAGATTGTAAGGAAAATCCATTCATCAATATATCATACGACCCTTGATTTTCAAGGCGCCGGAGCACCATCTCTGTTACTCTCTCACTCACCCCATATATCATACGACCGTCGCTCCCTAAGCAACGCGCCGGAGCACCGCCCAAAAACCCACCACCAACGCCGCTATTAAACGGCCTTGTAGCTCAGGCCGTGAACCTGATGGCCGAGATCAGTTCCTCTCTCGGCCACAATCGTCTGATTAGGAGTCGAATTCAAACAGGCGCACCACTTAAACACTTCACCCACATCACAAAATCGCACCGCACCCAAAAGAAGGACGCCATGTGTTAACGCACGTCCCCTCGGCCCGGAGCACCAGGCAGTGAGATTTGCACAGCCAAAAGTAATGAAGAAGTTATGATCAAAAGAAGTCCAATGACACAATTGTAATTTTTTCGAAGTCAGTTTTTAAAAACCAAAAACCTATCTCTCTCCTCCCTCACGCGCAGACCCCTTTTTCTCTCTCCTCTGTTCAGAAACAGCCACGACCTCTGTGGATTCCGGCAACGATTCCGGCCTTCTTCAGCCACCAAATTGATCACATTCTCTTCGTCTTTCACTCCTCTGTATCTATACCAGTTTCCAGCCCCAAATCTAAAAACAGTGGCGGTTTGTGGCTTTTCCGGCCAACTCCGACCACCCCAAGCCATGCAATTACACCCAAAACACTCCCCTACCTTCCGTTGGTGTTTTCCCTCAAAGACTCGACCCAATTTCAAGTCGAATTGACAAATTCAAACTAAGAACTTTCTAGGTTTTTCAAGAGACAAAATTGTTCATTCGAGGGCTTTAACGATGGAATTGATCTTCGAGCAAAGGTATAAAGTTACTCCCCTTGATGTGCTTGATATATAGGTATGAATATTTGACAGGACCCGACCCAAATCCTACTTTGGAATCCGAGCCGGACCCTATGCGTGTCCGACACCTGGCACGTGCCAGACACAATTGACCTTATTGCCCTTCTACTTAAAAGTGCTATTAAAACTAGAGTTTGACTTCTGCCGAAATTTTAGCAGAGTCTCCCCTGTAGTTAGACCAAACCCAAAGTTACACATGTTAGAAAAGCATAGAAATATGTACACCAACTGTCAGTATGCAAATAAATACATTCCAACAGTTAAATATACTTCAAGGGCAATATCAGAGCTCTATACAGAAGACTACAAGCATAAATAATTACACAAGACCCTACGTCATCAAAGGGTATGGCGGAAGCTGGACTCGGCCCGGTGGTGGCTCACTATGCACGCTTATTGCCTGGGGGGCGCAAAACACGAAAGGGGTGAGTTGACCAAAAACAAAGCTTTAGTAAGAAAAATAGTATAAACATACTAACCCCCACTGTAAAATCAGTTATAAAACTAATCCATTTCTTATCATACTTGTACAGAAATCAAAGCATACATATTTATATCTATAGATTCAATCCCACACTTAATAAAACATTAAATTCTTAAAAGCATTGAAAACACTTTAATCTACCACCTTGGTGTACCCATTTATTATTCCGTCAATTCCTTTAGTTCCCGTCAATTCCATCCTCGTGCCACTGGAGTGACACGTCCTAGCAGACCTCGGGAAACACAAAGTCACCCGAGTCGCAATCCTCGCGGGATTCAGGGGACACTTGGTTCATCTAAGCCGCGTTCCTCACACCCACGGTTTGGGCGTCCCCGAAACTCGTGGGGCGGTGTCTAGCATGCTGACCTACCCAAAGGTAACTGGATGTCCATCGACATCAATATAACCGAAGGCAACCATTTTGTACCGAAGGCAACATATAACTGAAGGCAGCCTTTAACATGCTTGGGTACCTAGGGTGGCTTTTAAGAAAATATAAAGTTCTAAAAAGTAAATAAGGATTTAATTGAATTCTTATCTGCCCTTGAACTCTGCTGCCAATTTATCTGTTGATTATCTAAAAATTATGCTATGTCAAAATCTCTAGGCACTCTCAACTCGGCAGCATATAAAACAAACATATAAAAACGACAATAAATCAAGCTATTAAAACTCTGGGCAATGAATAACTTATTCAAGATCAAGTAATAAGATTAATTTGCATAAATTCATTTATGAAAACAAAAAGGTCCACTCACTGGTGATCTGAGCTAGTTGGACCTTTCAAAGGTCCCTCCTGCGGGTCACCTGGTGCCCGGGTGCCTGTATAATCATCATAATATTTTATTAAAACTCTGCTCAGTAATATGGTATTAAATTAAAACCCTGACCCCCGGCTCCTAAAAGTGCGTGCATCACTTTAAAGGTCATTCCTATGCCCACATTAGCTTTTCTCTCAATGGGCACGATTTAAAAGTACCTAGGGACTCAAAAGCGATAAAGTCCCGAAAAGTCAACTCGGGACCCCGTGGGGTCCACGACGTTAGAATTCCGATCCGAACGTTCCTAGAGGTTCCAACAAGCCTAGGACACATGTCCTGAAAGTTTGGTCTCGATCGGACGGTCGGATTGCTCACGATCGCACGATCGGACTAACAAACGATTTTCCGTAAACCTAGCCCTAGGGTTGGCTTTTTCTGAGCATCCGGGACTCCGATTTACGATCCATCAAATCCTACACGATCCTTAAAATACCTAGGTCTACCTACTTCAGTTTGGCTATGATCCAACGGTCCGAACATATTGAACCCGGAAATCGCACACTATGCGAGATCCGTTTGGGGTCCAAACGTTATCCAAATTGAGATCTGCAAAATCCTACACACTCATGAAGACACGAGGATTATTCTAGGACAAAGAGTGGCTGCTGTTACCTGGCCCACGCGCCGGCAGCTCGTGGGTGTGCCTAACAATTTCCGGTGACCGGATTTTCTCCACAACATCGGCCCAAACTCCTATCTTAGGTAATATACCCTATTTGGAACCACTTTTGTTCTTGGGCTATGGCAAAAAAGTGGCCGGAAGTGGCTGAAAACGGCAATGCAACCCCGCAGAATTTCAACTCAACAATTAACCTATCAAACTTCAAAATATCTGAAAACCTACCCAACCAACAGCTAGAGCATGAAAATCAGTCGAAAAAACATACCTAACTCGTCCGATTTGGTGGCCGGAGGAGGGAGAATGAAGCTTGGGAAGTTTTGCCAAAAACCAGCGATTTCGAAGCTTTTTCCGGCGAGTTCCAGGCGGCGGACAGCGGGGAGAAGGGCGGGCTGAGGTGGCGGCATGACGCTGGTTCATTCTTGGCCGGCCTGGGCGGCGTGGCGGTGGCTGGGTGGTTTGGGGTGAGTTCGGGTGAACAGTAACGGGGAGGAGGGTTTGATCATGAGAAGGAAGAAGAGTGGGGAGAGAGAAAAGAGAACCAGATGTTTAAAAATCTGATTTCTCAAAATTACTATTTTGCCCTTTCTCATAATTTGTACGAAATTCCTTCGTTACAAGTCCGATTCGAGTCCACTATGTGTCTACGGACTTGTTTTGTCGCGCTCTACGCAACGGTACCGATAGTATTCCCAAATTCTTGTCCGGTCAAAAAGTCAACTTAAAACCTAATAAAAATATTCTAAGGGTAGTCTAGTCCTTTCCTCTATTAAATTATTGATTAAATATTAATTAAGGTTTGGGTTGTTACAATATTGGCTGGCAGTTTGGAGTTTTCCGATTGCCGAAAAATTGCTCTACACATTCGCCCACGGTGGCGGGGTGTCGACGAGGTGTCAAGGTCGAGTTTCTGTCCTAAAATGATCCCCACGTTGTCCCGAGCATGACGGTATGCTCAGATTTCAATTTGGTTACCGTTTGACTCTCGATCGAATATCGCATATTGGGCGTTATCTGAGTTCAATTTGATCGGACCGTTGGATCATTTCCAATTAAAATTTGTTGATTTAGGCACCTCTATCGTGTAGGAATTCGTGGATCGAGAATCAGAGTCCTGGATACTCCGATTCAATATTTCAAAGTTTAGATTATCAATAACCGTCTGATCGTTCGATTGCGAGCGATCTGACCGTTGGATTCAGACCAAACTGGCAAGACCCTACGTCGTCAAAGGGTATGGTGGAAGCTGGACTCGGCCCGGTGGTGGCTCACTATGCACGCTTACTGCCTGAGGGGCGCAAAACACGAAAAGGGTGAGTTGACCAAAAACAAAGCTTTAGTAAGAAAAATAGTATAAACATACTAACCCCCACTGTAAAATCAGTTATAAAACTAATCCATTTCTTATCATACTTGTACAGAAATCAAAGCATACATATTTATATCTATAGATTCAATCCCACACTTAATCAAACATTAAATTCTTAAAAGCATTGAAAACACTTTAATCTAAATTTTACGGTTCATGATTCCGAGTCTTCTAGAGAAAGTTATACAAGTTTTGGCAACTTAAGGTCAAATTCGGCAGCATCTGCGTTATTGCGCCAAATATCACATTTGAAGGGCTTTTCGATTTTTCCTTGAGCTGGGCTGCATATACTTGGAAAGATAATTCAAAGAGCTTCAAGATCCAGATTTTTCCAGATTTTGTAGGAGGGAAGATCAAGCCCAAAACAAGCCCACAAGCTGACTGCAATGAAGTCAATTCCAGTCTATTTTCGGCAGTCAACTTGCAAGGCCCAAAACATACACTTGTACTGCTCATATGGGAATACATTCTTCATACACGTTGTTCCAATGGGTGTCTATTATGACATATCCAAATTTGAGCCCCATTGGATACATATTGAAACCTCAAGCCCTCCTACACCAAGCCTGGTTCAGAAGAATCGTTTTTTCCAGCAACAGTGAAGAAAACTCACATGGGTTGGCAGCAAAAGGCAGCCACAATTGAACACCTTTGAAATCCCATGTGAAGAAAGCTTGAGGTGCAGCAAAAGAAGTATGGGATGGAATTGATTCCAACCACACTAACATAGACAAGATGAAGTGGGAGTTATGGGTTGTATTAAAAGAGGAATGGTGGTGTTGGAATTCATCATGATGTTCCTCCCTCTTAGCCCTATAAATAGAGAAGTCTTCAAGCTTCATAAATTATCCCCAAGGGGGGGGAGCTCTCAAACACTTCTCTAGAGCTCCCCTCCCTTCTCTCCCTCAAATTCTCTTAGTTTCTCTTTCTAGTTTTCAATTGTTGTAATGAAATATTTGTGCTGAAATTCTCCTTAAATTTTTCTTAGTTCCACTTTACTTTTCATTGTTATGTAAATTCTTTTCTTTATTTTCAAGTTTGATTAGTTTCCAAGTTTCAATTATGGTTTTTGTTCTTATTCATTATGCTTATAAGTTAATATGCGAGTTTGAATGATTGATCACCATTTAGGCTTGTATGTTAGCTATCTTGGTTTGAATTAAGAGTAGACACCATGCTTTAATTCGAATTGAACTACAAATAGGAAGAGTATGTATGGACATTCGACAACAGGGATTAGATACATGCTTGGTTGTTTAAATTGTTCTTCTATGCTTAATGGGTTCCTAATGCTTAATTTTAGGTTAGACAACAAATGATCAAATTAGGGAATTAGGAACACAAGGTTAGGACCAAACACCATGGCTTAATCATACTTTAGCTAGAATCAATCCGTTAATCTAATTGAACTTGGGAACTTATTTGCTTGAGTTATTTCCTTTTTTCTTGTTTTATTGATTTTCTTTTTCATTTCTGTTTTATGTAGGGGAAATGAATTGGATCATTCAATCACCAATCCTCGTGGGATCGACCTCGCACTTACATATGCTATACTACCAAACGGCTCATGCACTTGCGAGTATCACAAGTGAGGATGCAGCTGAATCCATTTTGGTGCAGCTGAATCGATGCAACAGGCCCCCCTTGGGCCCGGTTGACCCAATTTAGAAAGTTTGACCCTCGGTTGACTGTGAGTCTTCCGAGGTAGTTTCACCCTTCGAGAAGTGCTAGAACGACTATGTAAACATGGCTTGACTGTTTGTGAACTATTTTGGTTATGTTCGAATTACGAATTTATGTTATAGTGTTTGATGATATTCTTGGGTGTGATTTTGATATTCGAAGTTTATCTTGTTATTTATTTATTTATGATTATTATTATGAGTATTATTAAAGTATATGACTGAGTGATATTGGATTATTCAAATGTTTATGAGTTATTAGGTAATCGCTTTTATTTTCTAAGGGTATTATGCTATGTTTGGTTGTGTAAAGTTGGGAAAGTTTATGATAAGTTTCGGAATATGGTTTTCAAACCTACCACCGAGAGGGGGCGGGGGGGTGGTTACCTTTGAAACAGTTTGTCCTTTATGACAATGCCCCACGAGTTTCAGGGACGCTTGAACCGTGTGGAGCGAGGATATACGTTCTCGGGTTGACTACATGTCCCCCGAGTTATGGGAGGAATACAGCTGGGGTTGACTTTGTGTTATTGAGGCCTGCGAGGATGTGTCACATTATGTGACACAAGGAATTGACAGTATAATGTGGGAAATAAATAGAAATTCATGGAATTAACGGTACATTATTGGAATTGACGGAAAATTGGTGAAATTGACGGATCACGAATGGGGGTACGCCTAGGTGGAGAGTATTTAAGTTTTGAGATGTTTTAAACAAAAATTGAGGATTTTATCTTGGTATTTATAGGCGAAGGTTTTAATATATGTCTTCCTACTTAAGAGACAATGATTAAGGGTTTTCTAAGTTTTAAGGATTTTGTATAATTCACGATTATTTTCTTAAATGAAGTTTTATTTTACCATGTCATTACTTAATTTTATATACTCGTTCTTTTTCTCATTATGTTTCTTTTCCAATTAAAAAGTTATTTTCCTCTCATTATTTTCTTTTCCTTTTCCTTTTATTTTCACATTTGATTTTGCAAAACAAAAAGTTGAATTTATATAATTTGTCAATAAAACAAAAAGAAAGAACTACATATGGCTTGATTCCTTTGTAAGGGTACGTAGGCAACCTAGAGTTTCAAGGTGCAGCCACAAGATCGAGTGCTAAAAGTTTGTTCAATAGGGTTATATTGGAAGTTGATAAAGGATTCACATTATTCTAAGAGTTGAGTTCAGATTCAGAGGGTGGAATGTTTTATTTGATTTTTGGGGGCATGAGGCCATTCAAAGTTATTTGTCTAATGCATGCTAAATGATTAGGATTTGTTTTTCAATGTCAATTGTATATTTACAGGTGGAAAGTTAGTGGGAAACGAGCAATTTACAGGGGAGATTCTGCCGAATTCCCGGCAAAAGTCAAACTTGAAAAAGAATTTTGAGCCTTAGTGAGGAGGGAATTTGGTCAAGTGTGCCCGGCACCTGCCGAGTGTCAGACACGCATAGGGTTCGTGTACCAACTCAGTCCTAATTTAATAATTAAATATTAAATTATTCAGGAAAAAGATAATTTTACCTCGGGAATATTTTAATGGTCTAAAAGTTGACTTTTTGTTCGGGAAGGAATTTGGGAATTTCTATTATACTGTTGCATAGAGCACGTCGAGATGAGTCCGTAGACACGTAGTGGGCTCGGTTCAAATAAGAGTTGTAACGAGTAAGATACGATCAAAATACCCTCAGTGACATAACCATAATATTTTCGAAAATGTTTTTTTCTTTCTAAAAACTTGACCTCTCTCTCTCTCTCTCTCTCTCTCTCTCTCTCTCTCTCCCTCCCTCCCTTGTGAACAGACCCCCATTTTTTTTCTTTTCTCTCTCACAACAGCACTTTCAGGAGGTCACCGCCGCCACCTCCGGCCTCCGTACTTGGCTGCACCGGTCCCAAATGAACCATCTCACTTCCCTCTACCAGCCCTGCCCCTCCTCAACCTCGAGCCGTCGCTGCCGTCGCCGGAAACAGCCACGAAATGGGCCAGTTCCGACAGTTTTTCTTGAAATCTTTTAGGAGCTTGTTCTCTCACTTCCGGCCACCAATTATTTCGAATTAGGTATGCTTTTCAATCCTCTCGACATGATCTAGCTGCTGGTTTTGTTAGTTAGGAGAAATTTATGTGTTTTGGTAGTTAAATAAGCAATTGAAAATCTTCTAGTTTTCGGCCTTTGATTCCAACCACTTCCATCGACTTTTTGGGATAGGTCCAAGAACAAAAGTTGCTCCACTCTGTGTGGTGATCTTGTGGGTATAAGTCTTGACCAGCGGTTTGGAGATTTTCCTATTGCTGAAATCGGTTTGGACACCCACGCCCTGCCCGCCCATGTGGCAGCGCGTGGTCCACTTTTTGGCCGGTCCTTGAGGCCTAGAATACTCCTCATGTCGTCCCGAGCACAACTATATGTTCGGATAAGAATTTCGTTTGATTGTCGATCGAATATCGCATATTAGGTGTTATCCGGGTTCGATATGTTCGGGCCGTTGGTTCGACTCCAATTTAATATATGTTGATCTATGCATTCCTAGGATCATGTAGGAATATAAGTAATAAGTGAACATTTTTTTTTAAGAGTACGTAGTTCGTTTAGTGTGGAATTTCTTATATAGTGGGTTTAGATTGAAAATTGATTCGATATGAGATTTTCCTTTAAAGGTTATTACTTTTCATTGATTAAATTACCATGAAACCCATTATGGGTTTATATGAGTATGGAATGAAAAGATATAGGGTTAATTACAGTTTAGTACCTTATGGTTACACCCTTAAGACATGTCAGTCCCTATCTTTTCAATTTTTACAATCACATGCCCCGAATTTTTAAATTTGTTACAATGTGGTTTCGTTGTTAGAGTTTCCGTTAGATTTCTCTGTTGGTTGCCTACGTGGCAGTGTGGGTCCTACTTGGCTGGTCTTTCTGCAGTCCAGAAACCCATTTGATCCGTCTGGGTCTTTCATCATCTTAGCTTTTGTCCTATTTTTTGTGTGTTAAAGTTGGGATTTTGGGGTCAAAATCCACAAAACCATCTTGAAACCCAACTGTTCCCTCTCTCTCTCTCTCTCTCTCCATGACAAGAACCCAGAACCCCAGCCCCCACGAACCCATAACCACCTACAATTTTCTTCTTCCCTCCTCCCTTTTTTCCCTGCATCCCCCATGACCACCACCCTTCAAACCCCACGAACCCAGAACCCATGGCCCTAGCCCCCACGAACCCATAACCCACAGAACCCATCCCACCCCTGCGATTTTCATCTTCCCCCTCCCTTTCTCCCTGCATTGACCACCACCCTTCAAACCCCACGAACCCAGAATCCACATAACTCATACCCCCCTGCGATTTCCCCCCCTTCTCCCCCCCCCCCCCCCCCCCCCCCCCCCCAAAAAAAAAAAAAAAAAATCATATTTGATTAATCTGTATGTGCAAAATCAATTAAATGCAAATTTTAAAGCGAGAATCTTGTCTGCAACATGACCCAAATTTTCTTAACAGGATTCCTGAATGCCCGAAAAATAGGATCCTCCAAAAAGATCTACATGCGATAATTTGCTTCAGCAATTCAGAATCGAGACTCAGTTCCCCTTCCCTTTCTCCCTGCATTCCCCATAACCACCACCCTTCAAAACCCACGAACCCAGAACCCCCACAAAACCCATCCCCCGCTCCCCCAAACCCCAAATCTGAATCCTCCACCGTACCCTCAGACCAAGAGAATTGTTTGGAGACATCTCATGGATCTTAACAAGAAAAGATAATAAAAAGAAGGAAAAAAAAAGTGGCTTAGATCTCTTGCATAAATTGATCACGAATCCGAGCCCAATGGTTGGTGTTCTTGAGACACTGGGACAATTGCTCTTGATTCCGTGTCCAAAACGTCAACATCGTCAAATCGCTGGAGCCCTTTTGCAAAAGCTATTCGGAAAAGCTCGAAAATCCAATGGAACTCCGAGTACACGTTGTCTTAGTCTGAGGGTACGGTGGAGCATTCAGGTTGGGGGGAAGAAGCAAATCGCAGGGGGATGGGGAAATGCAGGGAGAGAGAGAGAGAGAGAGAGAGAGAGAGAGAGAGAGAGATTTATTTTTTTGTTTTTAATATTTTTAAGATTTATTTTTTTGAAAATTAATAAAAATTGAAAAAAGTGGGACCCACAGTGCCATGTAGGCAACTAACAGAGAAATCTGACGGAATCCTAACGGCGGAATCACATTGTAACAAATTTTAAAATTCGGAGTATGTTATCGTAAAAATTGAAAAGGTAGGGACTAACATGTCTTACTAAAGTGTAATTAACCCAAAGATATATATAAATTGCTAATTGTGAATATTTCTTTTTACGTTTTTTTTTTGTGAGAGGGGGGGGGGGGGGGGGGGGAGGGCAGGTCCCAGCAACAAACAAAACTAACTAATATCAGAACAGATCCAGTGGGTCTTAGAGACGAGAAATTATAGAGTAGTACAGTATCACCACGTCAGCTGGTAATACTTCCATTTAAAATTTGCCATGTATATAATTTTTTAAAGAAAAATTAACTTTTTATACAGCTGGATTTAAAAGTTCAATTTTATAATTTAAAACCATTAAAAAATAAAAAATAAAACTCAATAATAATAAAAATCCCTATAGCAACCCCTTCCCTGAGCTCGCCGCCAAAGCTCCTCCTCCACGCTTTTTGCCATGGCTGCCCATCGGTTTTTCTCTTTTTTTTAAAAAAAATATCTCCCTCCCCTCTGTTATGGGTTTAGGGTAGTGTTCAAGGAATTTTCTCACTATTATGGGATTAGGGTTCAAGGGATTTAGATTGAAGATTTGATGGGGTGGATTTACGATCTTTACGGAATCATTTAATTTCATACGAAGGTTTTGAGGAATCTAATAAGTTTCCAAAGTCCTACAAGATATATGGCGATTGAGATGTTTGACAGGAAAAGCAAATAAGGTAGGTGAATAGGAATCCAATCTTGGTTGCATAGCTTTCAAAATATACCAATAGCTAAATCAAATTTTTTTCTATTTATTGTGAAAGAGTGATGCATGCAGTTGTCGTGGCAGACGGTGGTGGGTGTGGGGTTTTGGAGTTTGTCGATGAAGCAGGTGGTTTCTGGGGGGTTTTCTTTTTTCTTTTTCTAAAGTTTTTTATATCTCTTTAATTTTATTTAATAAGAGTTAAAATGAGTGGTGAATTTAGTTGTCAATAAATTATACACGTGGCAAATTTCGAGTGGAAGTATCACCAGCTTACGTGGTGATACCGTATCATTCTATAATTTCTCCTTAGAGACCCCCATCACGTCGTCAGCTAAGAAGGTTCCAATCCAAGCTGGAGCAGAGTCAAGGAGCCAAATATTTCTATTACTTTGATATTTGAAGATTATACGGTTTTTTTTTTGGAAATGGTGAAATCTCTAGGGGTTGTGGTTTTTTTATTGATTGATTGATTTATTATTGATTGATTGATTATTTATTTAGTTAGTTATCTATTACTATTAAGATAATTAGTATAGTGTTGGAATGGTTTGTTAATCAGATTTCGACATGAATAATAAGTTAATTAAATACCTAAGTGCATATCTATATTTAATATATATAAATACATAATATTGGAATGACAACATCACTTTTCACTGTCAACAGAGCCAGAATTAACATCTGCACCCTTAACATTTTGATACTTGTACAACTTAGCACACACTAGATAATAACCAAAATTGAGCACCCCAACAACAACTAACATCCAATACACATTGTCTAGCTTCCCATTATTTATATCATTTGGTAACCACCCTGTAACCCTCTGAACCAAATTAATCACACCTGTGCTTAAATAAAATGCAATCCCAATGATCAATGAGATCGTCGCCGTCGATGTGCTTCGAAGAGACACTGGAAATTCTTGATAGTACAATGCAACTTGTGCCGGAAAATGAAATGCCTCTCCAATACCTGCCAAAACCAACTGCGGGAAAAGCCACAAGGCCAGCATTGGTACAACAGGTTGGAGGTGGTTCGCTTTGGCTAATTCGAGCCTTTTTGACTCTACTAGTGCTGAAAGAGCCATGCTAAGAACATTTAGCACGTGGCCTAATCCTATACGTTGGAGGGGCATTGGAGATCGACCAGTCAGCTTCTGCCACATGGGACATAAGAACCTATCAATAAGGGTGAGAGAGATGGCTGTGGAGAGTAGGACAATGACTATAACAGAGCCAGATGGCATTTTGAAATGAGGCCCAATGTGACGGTCCATGCTTAGAGCTTGCAGGACTATCATGCTAGACTGGACTCCAAATGGGGTACTTAAGAATATGGTTGTCGACCATAATGGCAAAATTCTTATAATTGTCTTGAAATCTTCGACCTGTTGCATTGTGCTTAGTCTCCATGGTTTTGCAATGGAACCATCTGATCTGATGTCTCCTTCAATTTTTTGTGCTGCACGGTTTAGGAATCTGTATGCAAAGAGGGGACATCAAGTTTGTATTTCTATAGTCCAACTTGAATCGATCTCTCAACTCATATTTCTACGTGATCTCTATATTATACGACATTGACTAGTTTAACAAAAGGAAAAGGAAATTGTTGTCTCGAGCCAAACTATGAATCTAAGATAGCCAAGATTCACTCTCTGACAACATAAGCATTTATCTGACAACAAAAGTTTGGTAAGATAGCATAACTTTTCGATATAAGTAATTAACCCCGTAAAGTTTGTACCTGAAACTGGTGCCGAGTGTTCCAGTCAGTATGCCTTCTTTCACTCCATCATGTCCATCGTAATAATCCTTGCTTTCGGAGGAGAGCTGGAGTTTCCTTTTTCGAAAAGCGGCAACAACAACACGAGCTAAAGCAACAAATGGACTTCCTTTTGGCTTATCAGTGTTATAAAACCGGCCAAGCCGATTATGTTGGTAAGGACACATAGGCCAAACCCCCATCTCCATCCAGCATTGTCCTCAATGTAGACAATAACTGTTAGGGCTACAGCTGTAGTAGAGTATAGAGTAAAGAAGTACCAGTTGAAGAAACTCGCTTGATTCTTAGGCTTGTCAAACTGGTTTGCTCCCATTGTTGCCAGGGTATAGCGGGTACCGCCCAAGCCAATAGAAGCTAGAGCTATACCAGTATACAATACTGCATCTTGTAATGTTGAAGTGGGTTTGCATAACTCTGATCCCACAACACAAGGTTGAGGCCTCAAGGAATTCAGCGTCGCGGTTAATGCTAAGACAATTATGCCCTACAAAATATTTGAATCCAAGATTATGCAGGAAGTTTAACAAGTTAAAAGGTTATGCTGATATCTAATATGTTATATTGTTAGATAATTCATCTCTACGTGATCAATCTAAGATCAGATTGACCAGACGATGTTATATTGTTAAATTCAACCATTAAATGTGAATATATAACTTGTCCCTCAATTTAAGCCCCTAAATTAAGCATTTCCACCCAAGTACTTAGCTAGCAATTGCCAAATAAAAAGTGAATAGCAGCTAAAATCAAGTACATATCTGTTGATGCTCAAAATGGTTTGCCCAAGATTGAGTCCAACTTAGTGATGAGGTGTGATGGATGATGGGTGAAGGTGAGGACCTTCAGCATGTGTGTGAGGACTTGGGCAAGCGATAAATATACAAAAGACAAGATATACGTGGTTCACCCTTAATGAATGGGCTACATCCACGGAGAAGATGTTCTCATTATGATAATGTTTACATTTGTACTAGGGGATTAGACCCAAAGATAAATGGAAGAAAGCCTAAGGCCTAAGGTACAAAGCTAGGAATCTGAAGCCCAAGGGTCAAGTCCCCAGGTCCCGAGACCCAGGACCCAAAGGCCAGACTAGCAGGAGAGTCCTGAAGAGAGAGCCCCTTTCTAAGGGGAGAGTAGTCTTCTTCTATAGGTGAGAGGGAGTCTTCACTTCTTGTAGTTTTCCGATGTGGGACTCCTCTTGTTTTGCTTAGAGTTGCTTCTAGTTGCTTGGTCAGTTATGGTATAAACAATATCAAAAGTTTTATTCATGTGTTCACATAAATCAGGAGCGAAAAATAGGCACAGATGGAACAAGCATGTACTAAGAGGTTGACTATTTTATTACCAGCAAGGAAATGCAGGAGGAAATTGAGATAACGGAGAATGAGCCGAAGAGAGAGTCAGCTATGATTGCTCCGATGATTGGGAGAAAACTTGAAGAACCGTCAACCACATTTGCAATCTGAGCAGCATCAATGCTCTTTACATTGAATTCTTCAATCAGAAATACAATCAAATTTGAGAGCCATCCTCTGGCTGTAAGTGTCAGGCCTACCAAAGCCCCTGCGCAATATAGAAGTTCATAATCATAACTCGGATACTATGTTCGACAATCACGACACTAGTGTGAGTTAGGAAACTTTAATAAAATGAAAGACATGGAGAGAAAGAGAGAGACCGGTAATGAATGGGAAAGTGATCCAACCACCGCGCCTGCGACCAGAATGTGATGATGATGTATGGGCTTCATCATTGTGGGAAAGGGACTCATCCATGTTGGAGGGTCAACTATTTAAGCTAGCTCAAAGTTGCTGATATGCTTACAACTTGTAGTGTGATATTCAACACGAACCCGTTGCACGGGTTAATATATATTTGAGAATCCTTCAATTACACAACCCACAAAACACGTTTGCCATATTTGCTATTATATTTTTGGTGTCCTGAACTGAATTTCTGTTTGTTACATTAACAGTTCTTCATGACGTTATTATTATATGTATTTCATTAAGAAAGTTCTGTTACCTAACACAACTTTTTTCATTTAAATTACTAGTGCCCACTTAATAGGTTAACGAAAATACTAATTATACTACATTACGTATCACCTCTGTAATAAAGACGAATCCCCGTTGTATTAGTGTGGGGTATGCCAAGAAAGCATTGCTCATAAGTTAATAACTCATCACCAACTCTTGTATAGGTTTGAATATCTCCCAAATGTACCCCACATTCAATTATCTTATGCGCTTGTCGATTTTTAATTATTTTAGGTTCCCTAGCTATTTATAAAAATCACTACTAGAAAAAAGGGCAAAAGCCACAGTCACAAACTTTAATTGGGTTGCCATTTCCAGAAAACAAGGGGGAAGGATACACTAGTTGATGATGCATTGAACCTCTTCTCAGAAATGATGAGCAAGGGTATTGCCCCAGATGTCATTACCTATACATCCTTGATTCATGGAGTTTGCAAATTAGGTGAGTGGAAAGAAGCTACAAGGTTGTTGAATGAAATGGTGAGTCAAAATATCTTTCCAAATGTGTTCACGTTCAGCATCTTGGTAGACACAATTTGTAAGGAGGGGATGGTCATGGAAGCAGAAGGTGTGGTTGAAATGATGATTCAAAGAGGTATTGAACCTAATACGGTTACGTACAGTTCACTCATGGATGGTTACTGTTTGCAAGGAGAAATAGGAAAGGCACAAAAAGTTTTTGAACTAATGCTTAGCAAGGGCTCCATGGTTAATGTTGTTAGTTACAACACATTGATAAACGGATATTGTAAGCTTAAAACAATAGATGAGGCCATGATGCTTTTTCTGGATATGTCTCATAAGGGACTAGTTGCAAATACCGTTACCTATAACACTCTTCTGGATGGTTTTGGGAAAGCAGGTAGAATACAGGATGCACAAAAGTTGTTCTCCGAGATGCAAGCTTGTGGCCAGCTTCCAGATGCTCAAACTTATTCTATTTTACTGGATGGCCTGTGTAAAAACCGACAACTTTCTAGGGCAATGCAATTGTTTGGAGAGATGGAAGCGAAGAAGTTGGATATTGGTATTGTGATTTACAGTATTCTTATTGAAGGTTTGTGCATAGCTGGAAAAATTGAATCTGCAAGGGATCTCTTTTGTGGTTTATCATCAAAAGGACTTCGACCTGATGTGAGGACATACACTATAATGATTAATGGACTCTGTATCGCGGGCCTAACAAGTGAAGCAGAAAATTTGCTTATCCAAATGGAAGAGAAAGGCTGTTCTCCTGATGGTTGCACCTTTAACACAATTATCCGAGGGTTCATTCATAATAAACAGACATCAAGGGCGATGGTACTTATTCAAACAATGGTAGAGAAGGGTTTTTCTGCAGATGCATCAACAATGGAGTTGATAGTTAATTTACTGTCGAAAGAAGAAGTGGATCCTGCTTTGTTGCCTTTGATAAAAAAAATCACTGTGAAATTAATATGCATTTGTGGACAATGAAATTTGGAACTGCTGCACCTTCAACGACCATAAAGGTATAACAGTGGTTGCGCTTATGGCAGGAGGTGAAAATGCCTTCTCACTTGCATCCTTAATTTCTGGTATTAATTCTGTTTAATGGGATATCTAGCACTCTTTCGAACTTTTCCTTTTATCTATGGTGATTCATTTACTTTGTATTCCTATCGCTTAGCATCTTGCAGTATATAGAAGGCCAAATATATCATTATAGGTGTGCCTTCTCACGACTCTCCAATATGTTGCTTGCTGCTGCTGGTGATCTGGATCCCATATGTTCAGTGTCCTTAAACCTCCGTGTGGGAGCAAATATTTTCGTCTCCAATCAGAGCACGCCACGTGGAAAAGAAGATTATCCCTTAAATTAATTAATTAAACCATTTATTGGGATAATTGATTAATTAGGATAATATCTTAATTATATGGTATTATCTCATAATTAATAAAGATAATACCATTAATTGGGATATTATCATAATAAAGGGATATTATCTTATAATTAATGAGATAATATCAATAATTTGGTTATTATCTTATCAAAGGGATAATATCCTAATTATCGGGTATTATCTTATAATTTAACAAGATAATTCAGATATTATCCGACTCGATCTCTATGAAACCCTAGCCCCGAGGCTCCTATAAATAGATGACCTCAGTCATTATTCAAGGTACATCTAGATTCACTTTAGAAACCCGAGAAAATACCCGAAGCTCTCTCTCTCTCTCCCTTTCCACTCTCCACTCTCCATATTTTCTCCACACGGCTCCGGCCACCACACACGGCTCCGGCCGCCCGGTTTACACCATACATAAAACTCCGTACCCTTTGCTTAGCTATTGTTTTCCATACAAACACTCGAACTAACTTAGGCATCGGAGGGCCTTTGGCCAACACCCCCGGGTGTGGTCTATTTACTCCAATCTGTTTTACAGGGATCGAGGAAGAGAGAGAAGGAAGATCGAAGGTTGAAGGATCTAGAAGCGAATATTCTCCCGTGAGATTATTTGCACAAACACTCCGCCAATGAGAATCTACTAGGGTTGGCATGGCAGGGCTGGGCATGGCTCTTGTGTAAACACCTGTCATTATATAGAAGGCCAAATATATAAATTTAGCTTGAAAATGTTTCTACAGATAATGTGTCTACTGTTTCGGGTATCAGAAACACTCAAAATTAGTATAATATATATACACTAATGGCTTCTTTGTTTGAGGATGAAATAATGAGCGGAGTGTGTTATATTGGGATAGCGGCTGGTAACGGTATATATACTGTTGTTCCTTGATTGAACTTGTGTAGTGTACCAATCTTTACGTTAACTAAACTAATTTTCCAAAGTTAAAACTCTTTTGTTTCTTGTCTGGTTCATATACACCAATCAAACTCTTTAGATGGTTTGCTTGGTTAGAAGTTGGAACTGGTTAGCCATGATGGAAAATACTTGCCCCAATGCCAGGATTGGGATTGGACGGGAAGGGAGAATTTTTACGAAGTGATTTTTGAATGAAGTGAACTATATATTTTCTATCAAAACGAAAATGGCATGCTTTAATTTGCAGCTAGTTTATGTTTTCTTTTCATATTTCCACCCATACTCATGTGTGTTTTGGCATTGGATTAGGACAACTGTCATTTATTGAGTTTGATGGTGCAGTTGCAGTTATTGTGATTGAGTTTAAATGAAATAATAAAATTTGACAGCATATAATAATAGTTTTGTAATTTTGAGGTTTTTTCGTTGCGTGATTGTAAAATTACATTCAATTTTTTAGGCATTGGCCTTGTGTAAATTAGTAAAATTATACTAAAGCTCCATATCACTACTACAATATTTGGGTTTAGGCATCATTTTTATTTGTGCTCAATTAAAAAAACCACGATGCAGCCACTTTTAAGTTGACGGTTTCTTATATGGGAGTTTCCATTCCATTGCTATAAGACACTAATTTGTCATTTGTATTCTGATAAGCTATAGCTCAGCAACTTTATTCGACATATATAGAATCTAGCAAGGCGATGAACTAGTGACGAAGACAACCGAGACAGAGGCGAAGAGGTTGGATCTGATGGAGGGCACAAATATAGTTTTTGTGTGTGTAGTATTGCCACATGTGTCAGATAAAGACACAACTATTTGTGTCTACGCAAGAAAGATTATTACTTTTCTGGAAGAACATGTCAGATGGTACTTGTTACCTACATTAAATTGATACTTGGCATTATTTTTTGTGCACAGTAAAAGAATGTGCTCTTTGCAAATCGATTTAACACAACTATTTGTGTTTTATATGAAAAAGCACAAATAAAATTTGTTTGTGCAGTAAGTTAGAGGGGAGGGCACAATACATGTATTCGTGCTCTTAAGTTGGTGGTCTTTGACCAATTTTGTAGCAAGGGTTAACTGGTGATTTGGCCCCTGAATTTATACCTAACTTTCGATTTACCCCATATTCTTTTTTTTTTAATTTAGAAAATTAAGGATATGAACTTATCTGTTTCACGAATTTCCCCTCTGCCGTCTAAATCTGCAATATTTCATCCGATTTGCCATTAAATATGAGGGCAAAATGGTCATTTTGTATGTTAAAAATAAATGAAAAACTGAAAATTAAAATAACACACACACACACACACACACACACTCTCTCTCTCTCTCTCTCTCTCTCTCTCTCTCTCTCTCTCTCTCTGTGCAAGTGTAGGCTGGGTTCTGTGGGTGGGGGCGGGAGCATGGATCTATTGTCGCCGCAGGAGAGGAAGGGAGGGATGGGTTTGGGTTTGGAGGCAAGGGCTGGGGGATGGAATGGGTCTGGGTCTTGGTTGGCAAGAGATGGGGGATGGGTCTCGGCTGGGGGTGGATCTCGCGTGGGGATGATGGTGGTTGTATGGTGACTTTGGGCTTGGGGTGGTCTGGGGGTGGATCTCGCGTGAGGATGGTTCTCTACTGGGGAGAGAGATAAACAAGAATGGGGAGTTTGGGGAGGAATCTGTCGGGTGGGGGATTGATTTGGGGATGGAGGATTGGTCTGAGGGTGGAGGGTGATGGTCACATAAGGAATGGGAGGAGAAGAAAACCCAAGAGGGGAGGGGGGCGGACTGGGCTCAAGGGTTAAAAAAAAAAAAAAAAGGGGAGGTGAGTGGAGGGGCTTGTGGGGTGGGGGATGATTAGTTTGGGAGTGAAGGGTGGTGGTCATGGGGGAATGGGGGAATGGGAGGAGAAGAAAAACCTGGAGGAGAGGCAGGGTGGGGGGAGGGGGGATTCGGGGGATGAAAAATACAAAAGGAGGAGGTGGGGGGTAGGGTTTTCCAAAAGAATAATTTTTAAAAATGATTTAACTGAAAATTGGATGAAATGTTGAGAATTTAGACGTAAGGGGAAATTGGGGTAAAAAAAAGGTTCATATCCTTAGTACACACATAAAAGACAATGTTGCTTGCAAATATATGCTTAGTCAAGTTAGTTAGAGTGGATATACTTCCCCCTGTACAATTAAAATATTATTAAGTATTGATGAGGGAAAGTATAATATACTTGTAGGTGTCATGTGGTTAGTATTAGTTAGTATAATAGTCTAAAATATCGATAATATTGACGAAATATGGAGGATATTATCATTTTTTCAGGTCACGGATATTTTAGAACGTATCCATACACATATCGTATAAATATCGATAATATCGGAAAATATCGATGTCGATAATTTCGTTCACACTTCAGCAATATTTTGTCAAAATATCGCTATAATATTGTTATAATATCAAAAATATTGAAAATATCGAAAGTATTGATGTAATGGAAAAAATGAAAAAACAACAAAAATAAAGCACACACACAAATGGGATTCAAACCCTTGTCATTTCACTCCTCCAACGCTTGAACTACCATGTTACTTATGTTTTTGTAATAATTTATTTGGGATAATTTATTTTAGACACTGTTGATGTGATGACATGAAAATAAATTTTCATAAAAATTGAAATCGTTCAAATAAACAAATAAATTTATTAAGAATTTCCAGTGTCACTCCGAAGCACATCTACTGCCATGATCGCGTTGATCGTTGGGATTTCGTTTTATTTAGGCACAAGTGTGATTAATCTGATTCAAAGGGTTACAAGATGGCTGCTAGACAATATAAACAATGGGAAGCTAGAAATTGTGTATTGGATGTTAGTTGTGGTGGGGGTGGTAAATTTTGGTTACTATTTAGTGTGTGCAAGTATCAAAATGTAAGGGGTTTGGATGGTAATTCTGCCCAGATAGCGAGAAGTGATGTGTTGTTAGTAAGTTATATCAATAAACTACTATGCCAAGTATGAGACATTATATATGCCTAGTCTATGAAATAATGTCTTTCTCAGGGAAATCTATTGCTTTCAAATAGAAACTACAACAAGCGAAAATGAACTTGATCACGATCAATAATATCCGCTAAAAGAAGACCTTAAATGAAATTAAGGAGTACCCCTCATATCAAACAATAAAACACTCACAAATCAAATCATACCTAGCTAGTCTATGTATTGCTCTTATTTATTTTCTTGAAATTGATTCCTATAGACATTTACAATACAGTAGAATGCAAGCTATACATTTTCTATCAAAAATTATCGTCAAGTAATATGAAACACCGCCACGTGATAACTAGTCCACATGTCATACAGAAAATACAAAATTGAATTCAAAAGTCCTAGTTGCAATACACGATATCCTAAGAAATGCATATGGAATTAAGTTGTATTGGAAGAAGTAAAGCTTGTCATGCTTTAGTTAAAACCTTGACGTTGACGTATGCAAATATTGTGGGCAAACTTGTAAGAAATTAAGTAGCTCAATTCTTTGCAAAATATGATTTATCATGTTTGAACTTTTTCTGTAAATTTTGGAGGAAGGGTCACTCCCACATTAGATCATTTCGTTAGGCAGGGCATCCTTCTTTAATTAATTTGCAATATGCGTGTTTCGGACTTCATCGAAAAAGTATATCTATTTGGTTTTGGACTGCCATCTTCTTGTCTTTATCCTGAGACTGTCAATGATTGTGTTATAGACAACTAGGCCGGGCTAGCAAACCCCTTCCTCCATCTTCCTAAGCAATTGAATAGCTGCACGGTTGTTGCCCCTCATGCAAAAGCCCTTTACTAATGTGTTGAAAGTAACCACATCCGGCTGACAATTACCTGTCCCCATCATTTTCTGGAAAAGAGCTGCAGCCTCTGCCACTCTATTCTCCAGAAGAAAGCCGTTGATCAGAGTGTTGAAGGAAAAGACATTTGGTTCAAGACCAAGTTTGAAGAATTTTCCCAATACAGATAAACTAAACTCCATTTGGTTCAAATGAGAATAACAATTTATTAGAATGGTTAGAGTATAAACATCAGGTCCAATTCCTGACACATCCATTTGGTTATACAAGGAGATGATGGCCGAATAATGTTTCAATTTCGCAACTTGACCCAATGTTTGATTGAAACGAACATCTGAAGGCGGAGGACGCATTTGAAGCATTCTATCAAACACATTGAAAGCATCCTCAACAGTTGTAATTTTGGGTGAGTTTCTCACTGGCTGCTCTAGTTGGGTTCTTGTAGATTTGATTGGTTTAGAAGGTTGAGAGTGAAGGGAAGCAAAGTAATCGTTGGCGAAAACAACAAGAGTGGAGTTAGAGTGAAGACAAGGCATACCTCTCCATCTCCTGCTAGTGCAATAAGAAGAAAAAGCAGCAGCTATATTCCGCATCATCATCTTCAGCATCTCTCGAATAATAGCACTGACAATGAGTAAGAAAATGTGCAAAACTAGCCTTTATTTAAACACACTAAAATTCCAAACGAACTTCATTCAAACACACTTTTTGACATCTTCTACTTGTTGGAGTGTGCACAGAACAGCCTCCTCCATGGCTTTGGAATGAACCATCCGCTTTAGGTCCCCTTCTAATTATTTTGGCTTAATTACACCAGTACGCCTGAAATTTTGGTAATCCCACTTTGCCCTTCAAACTCAAAATGATCCAGTTTCATCCATTGACCGAGGTTTGGTGATCCACTTTGCCCCCTTCTGTCAACACCATCCAAAAGTCTGTTAACTTTGATGACGTGACTGGGATGTTTTTGTAATTTCGTACAAATGGATCATTGTCCATCAAATGAGTGGGTGACGTGGCAATTGGAGCCCACCTCCACATAAGAAATTTTAAAATCAATTAAAAAAAATGAAATATAAAATAAATAATAATAAAAACTATGAGCCCGAAGTCACCCCTTTCCCGACCCCAATCCCTAGCCCCGACTGCCTAGATTCGTCCCAACTCAGAGCCCCAAGCCACCCCTCCTCTCTCTCTCTCTCTCTCTCTTTGTAAATTCAAAAATCAACAAATTGAAAAGAAAAAAAAAATTCAAACACTGTCAACAGTGGTAATGGGATTTGGGATGACGATGATGTGGAGGGGAGAGAGAGAGATAGCCAGTGTAATGGGGTTGTAATTAATTATTTATTTTTTGACAAAAAGAAAAAAAAGGTATTTATTTATTATTACTATAAAATACTATTAATTAAGCCACTCTCCAGTTGCAAGTGTCAAGCTTGCCACAGCCCCTACATACTCAACATAGAAGATAACCTTATTAATTAATATTCAAATATATATATAAATTTTCTATTTAAATCCTGCACTTCTCTTTGTTTACCCCAATACTTAAATCATTAAGCTGTAAGTTTTATTATTGTGTAAAAAGACAAAAAAGATCATCCAACTTAATAATTAACCCTAGTACATCTATACACACCCCACACACCCCACCACTTTTCATATCAAGTTTTAGAAAAATACAAACTCTTCTACATCCTATTGTCAAATTACTCTTTTCTTTTAAAGACATAGAAAATTGACGAGCCTACCTCTTTAAATATGTGTGAGAGTTGATGAAAAGGCTTGTTGATTATCAACTCAACAGTACCAAAGTGTTGGAATTCCAGTTACAATTCTTGGAGAGAGGTAAAGTTGTTCTCTTTCTCTAGAAAGTATTAAATTTCGGGTTTAGGGTTCTATTTATTTGTGCTTTTTTTGCTGGGAACAAAGAAAATTGTGTGGTTTAAATAGAAAATCTCTTTTATTTCTTATTTTTTCAGTTTGGGGTGTATTTAAGGGTAATTTGGGAAGATAATGAGGTTTTCTTAGAAATTGTGAAAATTTAAATTAAAAGATGGGGTGAACTTAGAACATGGGGTAAACTAAGAGAAGTGTGGGGTTTAAATAGAAAATCTCTATATATAACTGCAACAAAGTTAGTTTGTGTGTATGAGAGTGAGAGAGAGAGAGAGAGAGAGAGAGAGAGAGAGAGAGAGAGAGAGAGAGAGAGAGAGAGAGAGAGACAGGTGATGAAAGGGAAGGTGATCCAACCACCGCGTCTTCTACCGGAATCTGATGAGGTGTGGGATTCATGATCATGGTGGGAGAGGGAGCCTTCCATGTTGGAAGGTCAACTGATAATGAAGCTCAAGGGTGCAGAATATACTTGTAGACTTGTGGTAGTAGTGTCAGTTTCAACAAGAAATGTGAACCCAATATGTCAATATATATTCTGAGGGTCCTAATGAAGTCTTCTACATAAACCTAATGGCTAGGCTTCCGTCTCCTCATTGAAGTGATTTGTTGGTATGACTACAGCTGATTATTTTCAAAGCATAACAGAAGAAGCTGTTTTAAAAAGTGAAAACAATCCCAAACTGGCCTATATAGCACCGTTACGTGATCTCACTAATCTAGTTAGACGTACTTTATTTATTGATATTATACTTTAAAATATAAACTCCTCATTCATTCATATTGTAACATGTGAGTTATTAACACCAGCCATCTCATAAACAATTTTTTTGCATTTGGGACAAGAGGCCCAATAACAAACAGAGTAATCAAACATACAAAATTCGGGTCCATGGTTAGTGGAAGGTGATTTTAATGAAGTATTGGAGCTTAATGAGTATTTGGGTTGACGATATAGACTGACGTCACAAACGCGGGACTTTGGCATGGCTCTTGAGGATTGTGGTTTGACATCGATGAAGTATAAAGGTTACAAATATACTTGGACAAACAATCAGTCTGGGGATGACAGAGTCCAACTTTGGCTGGAAAGGGGAGTGGCAAGTGCTACATTTTTTTCTTCCTTTTCTGGGAGCGATAGTACATCATGTGAACTCTTTGGTTTCAGACCACCTTCCTATCTTTATACATTTTGTGGGCTCAGATTTGGTGCGTTGGGCTCGAAGATTTATGTTTCAAGAAATCTGGACTGAAATTGATGGGTGTACAGAGACATTTGCTCAAGCTTGGGGAGAGGAACAAGGTGATGTTGTTACTAAGATAAAAGATTGCCAACAGTCCTTACTGGGTTGGAATAAATCAAAGGTGGGTCATATTCCCATACAGATACGTCGGATTCAAGGGCAACTTGATGGATTCAAAAAGAAACCGCAAACAGATGATGTGGTGCGATGTCAACGTAGGTTGGCTGGTGAGTTGGATATGTTACTTGCGAGAGAGGAGATGATCTGGCAACAAAGGTATCGAGTTTCTTGGCTTAAATATGGGGATTGGAACACAAAGTTTTTTCATGCACAAGCTTTAAAAAGGGGACAAAGAAATTTTATGCAAGGTATTTTTGATGATCATAATGTGTGGAATACTTCTAACGAAGGCGTTGGTTCTATTTTTTGTGAGTATTTCAAGAAGCTATTTACCACTAATGGTGAGAATGATTTTAGTAATGTATTGGCAGTAGTGCAACCTAAAGTGACTCGAGAACACAATGAAAGACTAAGCCAACCTTTTACTACAGCCGAATTGGAAGGTGTGCTTTCACAAATGTTTCCCACTAAATCTCCTGGTATTGATGGGATGCTAGCTCTATTTTACCAGCGGTACTGGCATGTAATTGGAAATGATGTGGTGAGTTTTTGCCTAAATGTGCTAAATGGCAGGGCAAGTATGCGAGAGATCAACCATACTCTCATTACTCTTATCCCAAAGGTGGACAATCCAATACGAGTTACTGAGTACTGGCCAATAAGTCTATGCTTGGTTCTCTATAAACTGATATCAAAAACACTGGTGAACAAAAGGAAGGGTATTGTGCAGGATGTCATCTCGGAGTACCAAAGTGCTTTTGTTCCTTCTCGGTTGTTTACTGACAACATTATTGCTGCTTTCGAAAGCATTCACGCCATTCAGAGAAGGGGGGAAGTGCTCTAAAAAAGATGATATTGAAGCTTGATATGTCAAAAGCCTACGATAGGGTGGAATGGAATTTTCTGAACGGTATGATGAGGAAATTGGGTTTGAACAACATATGGGTGGATTATGGATTGTATTTCAACTGTATCCTTCTCTGTGAAAGTTCGGGGGTCGGCAATGGGTTTCATTACTCCTTCTAGGGGATTAAGATAAGGGGATCCTCTTTCGCCTTATCTTTTTCTCATTTATGCAGAAGGTCTTTCGACATTGTTGTCTCAGGCTTAAAGGAATAAGCAAATTCGTGGTGTTGCAGTGGCCCAAGGCACTTCTACCCTTTCTTACCTTTTTTTTTTTTTTTTTTTTGTGCAGATAACAGTTTATTATTCTGCAATGCCCATTTATCTGACAGCTATAATCTAATGATTCTTCTTAGAACCCACGAGCAAGCGTCAGGTCAACAAATTAATTTTGCGAAGTCTGCAGCGAGCTTTAGTCCTAGAATAGATCCAATCATGAAGTGTCTTATTTCATCCATGCTGGGAGTACGTATTGTGGATTGTTATACACGCTATCTGGAGTTGCCCACTATTACCGGAAGGAGTAAACATCGATTGTTTAATTATGTGAGGGACATGTTGTGGAACAAGCTTCACATGTGGAATGCTAAATTGTTGTCAATGGTAGGGAAAAAAGTTCTTATTAAAGCAGTGGCTCAGGCGCTCCCAACATACACAATGGGGGTGTTTCAACGGCCAAAAAGTTTATGTCAGGAATTATCAACAATGGTGGTGAGATTTTGGTGGGGGAAGTTAGGGAAACGGAGCATACATTGGAAGAGCTGGTGGAATCTATGTTGGCCAAAATGCTTAGGAAGACTGGGGTTCAAAAATTTTGAAGCTTTTAACCAAGCTTTGGTAGCCAAACAAGCATGGCGGCTGTTAGAGAACCCTTCCTCTTTGGTTGGTCGAATCCTTCAAGCTCGTTACTTTCCAAACGGTGATTTTCTTACAACTGGGTATGGTTAGTCACCTTCTTTAATCTGGCGCTCTATTCTGTGGGGAAGACAAGTTATTGAACAAGGCCTTATCTAGTGCATTGGTGGTGGGAATTATGTAAGGGTATTTCATGATAAATGGATTCCAAAGCCTTATACTTTTTTACCTCTATTAAATAGAGGTCTTTCTATAGAGGCCAAAGTTTCTAATCCAATTACGGCGTCGGGTGGTTGGAATAGGACTCTCCTGAATCATTCTTTTTGTGACGAGGATTGTTCGGCAATTTTGAGCATTCCATTGTCATCGGTTGGGCATATTGAAGATAAACGTTTTTGGTTTTTCTCAAAAAAAGGTAAATATTCTATGAAGACTGGATATCGCATTGCATTACGACTTTGTGATCGAGAGGTCAATGGGGAGATTGGAGGTTCCAACTCTAGAACTCAATGCGCTTTTTGGAAAAAACTTTGGCATTTGGAGGTTCCAAATAAGGTTAAAATCTTGCTTTGGAGGGCAAGTTTAAATATCTTGCCTACAATACTAAACCTTGTTCAACAAAATGTATTGGTCTCAGCTTATTGTTCTGGCTGTGGGATGGCGGCGGAGGACGTTGTCCATGCTTTTGGGGTTGTAAACCCAGCAAACGGTTTTGGGCGCTAACTTCCTTCAATATTGATTTGGGGGTCAGACAAGGTTCTTTTGCTAACTTTGGATGTTATGTTTCATACTTGTCAGACTGTGACTTGGAACTTTTTCTGTGTTGCTGTTGGAGAGTTTGGAAGCTTTGCAATGAGGTGCTCTACGGAAAGACCGCTGATGGGCTTTCTAAGATTGTTGAGTGGACCATGGAGTTTTTGTTGCAGTTTAAAATTCATAATGCTCACACCAAGCTAGCAAGGGTGCCACGGTTTATTAGGTGGATTAAACCTCCCTCTTCTATGTTGTTATTGAATTGTGATGGAGCGATTGAACAAGCTGGTTGTAATAGAGGGGTTGGTGGTGTCTTAAGAGACTCTGTAGGTAACTTTATTTTGGGGTTTCTAGATCAAGGCCCAACAGGTTTGGATGTTTTGGCTACTGAATGTACTGCTATACCCATGGGATTGTTGAAGGCTGTTGAGTTGGGAATCTCTGATTCTCTGGTAGCATCAGACTCGCAAGAAGTTGTGGCTTTACTGAAGGGAGACGGTGAGCTATGGAGTAATCTGGGTAATATTGTGGATGACATTAGAAGGTTGCTAGTACAATTGTGTGTTAGTGATGTTCTTTTTCAGCTTTGTTTGGGTAATCGGGTCTCTCACTCTTTGGCTCAGTTTGGGTTGCGAGAACAACATCCTTCTTTCTGGGCTGGTCTTGCTCTTGAGTGGCTTGTACTACTGTTGGTAACAGACATGACAGACATGGAGGGTGGGTAGTTGTTTTGGTTATCGTTATCGGATGCTGTGGTACTCTTTTTCCTTGACCGAATTTCCTCCATTGGGGGTTTTTATGGCAAGGTTTTAATGAGGCCACCTCTTGTTGCATTGCATCCCTGTTTGATTGCAAATTGTATGTTTGTTGGTTGGGATGAAAGTTTCTTACTCTTTGATAAATAAATAAAACAAAATATTGACCACCATTTATGACCAAGTACAAAGTCAAAATTGCATATCTATGGTATATATATGCACTACGTCTATGCTATTATAAAAAAGGGAGATTTTCCTTTCTTGAATTTCTTCTTTTCGATGCCAAATTTTCTCAAAGATGAAAGATAGATTGAGAATGGTGCTACAAGGTTGGAAGGGAAAGCTCCTTTCAATTGCAGGTAAGGAAGTTTTGATCAAGGCAGTTGCACAATCGATTCCTATGTATATCATGAGTTGTTTTCAGTTGCCGGTGAGCATTTGTAAGGAAATTCAAAACTTGATTGCTCATTTCTGGTGGACACATATGGGGAGGGATAAGGGAATTCATTGGCTAAAGTGGGAGGAGTTATGCAAGGCCAAGAAGAACGGGGGCTTGGGGTTTAGAGATATTCAAGCTTTTAACCAAGCCATGTTGGCTAAAATGGCATGGAAAATTCATATTGAACCACATTCTCTCATTGCTCAATTACTGCGGGCAAAGTATTGTACTAGGAGAAGTTTTTTGGAAGTATATGCAGGTCAAGGTTCCTCATATTTATGGCGTAGTGTAATATGGGGGTGAGATTTGATGAAGAATGGCCTCCGCTGGAGAATTGGGAGGGGTGAGTCAATGGGTGTTTATGTTGATAGGTGGCTACCGACACCTACTACGTTCATGGTCTCTTCCCCTCCAACTATGCCCATTAATTCTAAAGTATGCGATCTTTTGACACCATCAGGTGATTGGAATATTGAGTTGATTGACCGATGCTTTTTGGCCCATGATGCTGCAACTATTTTATCTATTCCATTGACAGGAGGTATGGCTAGAGACCGAGAAGTTTGGCACTATGAAACACATGGGCGATATACAATGAGAAGTGGATATTGGGTTGCTTTCTTCGAAATACAAAGACAGAAAGGGAGGTTAAGGCAAGGGGAGTCTAGTTCCCCAACTATACAAGGCATGTGGAAACATCTTTGGAGGTTGAAATTACCGCCCAAGGTACAATTTTTCCTTTGGCGTGCCTTAAAAAATGTCATTCCTTGTCGAGCTACTCTTGCACGTCGACATGTGATATCCTCAGGTGTATGTACTCGTTGTTTGAGAGTAGATGAAGATTTAGTGCATGTGTTGTGGTATTGTAAGTTTGCATGACGAGTTTGGAAGTGCTCCCCTTTCTGTCAACTAGTTGGAACACAATGGGTATGTTCTTTCATGGACCTTTTTTACCATGTTCGTAATACTTTTTAGGAGGAGGATTTATGTTTATTCGCAGTGATATTTTGGATGATTTGGGCTAAAAGAAACAAGAGCTTCCATGGAGGCATAGTAAGAAACCCTTTTGCAGTTTATGAAGAATCACTAGTCTTTTATAAGGATTTTGTTGATCTATGTCCATCGCCTAAGTTAACTCGCCATGTTGCTACTTGTTGTGGAAATCCTCCTGAGAGGTACTTGCTGAAATTAAATGTTGATGGGGCATGTTGTGTGGCTAATAGAAAGATGGGGCTAGGAGCAGTAGTCCGAAATGCCAATGGGGAATTAATGGGTGCCATGGCTAAACCGGTAATTGGTTGTCTTTCCCCTAAGGCTTTTGAAACCTTGGTTATGATTGCAGGTTGTCGAATGGCAATAGATGCAGGATTCACAAGGTTAATTGTTGAAAGTGATTGCTTGGAGGTGATTACCGCCATAAACCGATCTGAATTTGACATGAGCATGGAAGGAGAGTTGATAGAGGAACTGAAAGAGTTACTTCGTCGTTTAGTATCTGTATCCTTGCAACGCCAACCTCGTACATGTAATTTTGTGGCTCACCAATTAGCCAAATTTGCTTTATCTTGTAATAAGACATGTTACTGGATGAAAGAGGGGCCTAGCCGGCTTCACTCTTACCTTCAGAATGATTTACGTTCTCTACATTCTATTGAGGAATAAAGTCATTGGCCTTTGGCCTTTAATAAAAAAAAAACATATCTCTTCTACTTTTATCAATGTTTAATTCGTTAAAACCGTTTTGTCACTTGGTACAACTTTCTTCCTTTGGAAAAAGTATACCCACTTAATAAATTTATTTGTTTATTTGAACGATTTCAATTTTTATGAAAATTTATTTTCATGTCGTTACATCAATAGTGTCTAAAATCTGAAAAACCATTGTCAAAAGTTGTAGTATTATTAATGTCAAATAAACTATTGTGGTAATATGTCCAAGAACTACCCACCAACCGACACCTAGGATTATTTTATATATTTCCTCATCAATACTTTTGATAATTTAATTGTGGGTGCTCAATTTATGCAAATGATTAAGCAAGATTGTCTTCTGTGTGTTGACTACGAATAGAATATATTCATTTCAACATCTCACAACTGCCAAATACTATTGATTGCTTTTTAAGAACAGAAAAAGAAAGCAAAATACTTTACACCAAACAATAAAAAAGCAAAAGCCCAAAAGGTTGGATAAGCCTAAGTTATGTTTTTCATACAATTGTACATATTATGTAGAAGATAAATGATTTTAGGTACCTAATTGGAATGAATACATTATATAAATAACTTCAGCGCATGAAAATCTAAAGAGTATCAGATTTTCATGCGCTGAGAGGGACTAAAGGTCTTTCGTATTGGAGATGAGCATATTCAGTCACTTCAGTAGTCCATTATCACGAATGAGAATGGAAATGATGACTTCCAATCCCAAGCAAAATTCCATCTGCATTGCAAACAACTCAAACATTTAACACCCTTTCAACATACGTTTACTATTTCATAATCGGAATCAAGTACTAGTTCAATCCTCTCCAGAACATTATCAGCCCCTATCCCAAATATAACACACTCCTCTCCAGAACATCAATGAATTGCCAAAGTGATAGCTAGGAATACAAAGTAAATAAATTATCATAGATAAAGGGAAAAATTCAAATCTAAAATATAGGCCGGGCAATGCATACATATCTGAATAAGAATTTAAAGCCATCAAATATATATTCACACAATCCCAGCATGATGAAAAAAGGAAAGGATTTGGGATCAATTAATGTCTAAATTAGAATTGACACGAATTCAGACCCGAACCTTCATAGTGTTTTTTTTTTGGGTCAAAGAGAAATTTATTAAATGCGAATAGAACAGTTAACATCCTTGGCTAGGCAATTAAACAGCCATTCAGGACAAACAATATCCCAGCTGTGCCTACCACAAAAATGAAAAACGTGGGCTGCCACCAAATGTGCAGCTTGATTACAATTCCGCGGAGCATGCAAAAACTCCACCTTGTGAAACTGTTGAGTCAGACATAGAACATCAAAAAGAATCCCTTCAATCTCCACGTCCTTGCTAGCTTCCTGATTTAACATATTTACCAAACTAAGTGAATCTGATTCCACCACTACCTTATCATACCCAAATTCCAAGCGAAACTGTTGACTGGTATATATGAACCAGACAAGACACAAAAGAGTTTTAACTTGGAAAATTAATTTAGTTAACGTAAAGATTGGTACGCAACACAAGTTCAATCAAGGAACAACAGTATATATACCGTTATCAGCTGCTATCCCAATATTAACACACTCCTCTCCAGAACATCAATGAATTGCCAAAGTTTAGGCTCAGTATTTCATCCTCAAACTAGAAGCCATTAGTATATATATTACACATTATGTGGGAAGAGAGACAAACCAACCTTTGATTTTAAAGATCCTCTGTAGATATCTAATTTTGAAGTCAATGTCAGTTGACCTAACCTATAATGGTCTACGTTTTGTCAAAGTTTCTGATACCCAAACAAGTAGACACATTATCCGTAGAAACATTTTCAAGCTAGGAGAGTCGTGAGAACGCACACCTAAATTTATATATTTGGCCTTCTATATACTGCAAGATGCCAAGTGATAGGAATACAAAGTAAATAAATCATCATAGATAAAGGGAAAAGTTCAAAAGAGTGCTAGGTATTCCAATAAACAGAACTAATACCAGAAATTTAGGATGCAAGTGAGAAGGCATTTTCACCTCCTGCCATATGCGCAACCACTGTAATACCTTTATGGTCGTTGAAGGTGCAGCAGTTCCAAATTTCATTGTCCACAAATGCATATTAATTTCAGTGATTTTTTTATCAAAGGCAACAAAGCAGGATCCACTTCATCTTTCGACAGTAAATTAACTATCAACTCCGTTGTTGATGCATCTGCAGAAAAACCCTTCTCTACCATTTTTTGAATAAGTACCATCGGCCTTGATGTCTGTTTATTATGGATGAACCCTCGGATAATTGTGTTAAAGGTCCAACCATCAGGAGAACAGCCTTTCTCTTCCATTTGGATAAGCAAATTTTCTGCTTCACTTGTTAGGCCCGCAATACAGAGTCCACTAATCATTATATTGTATGTCCTCACATTAGGTCGAAGTCCTTTTGATGATAAACCACAAAAGAGATCCCTTGCAGGTTCAATTTTTTCAGTTATACACAAACCTTCAAGAAGAATATTGTAAATCACAATATCAATATCCAACTTCTTCGCTTCCATCTCACAAAACAATTGCATTGCCCTAGAAAGTTGTCAGTTTTTACACAGGCCATCCAGTAAAATAGAATAAGTTTGAGCATCTGGAAGTTGGCCACAAGCTTGCATCTTGGAGAACAACTTTTGTGCATCATCTATTCTACCCACTTTGCAAAAACCGTCCATAAGAGTGGTATAAGTAACGGTATTTGCAACTGGTCCCTTAAGGGACATATCCAGAAAAAGCATCATGGCGTCATCTATTTTTTTAAGCTTACAATATCCATTTATCAGTGTGTTGTAACAAACAACATTAACCATCAAGCCCTTGCTAAGCATTAGTTCAAAAACTTTTTGTGCCTTTCCTATTTCTCCTCGCAAACAGTAACCAACCATGAGTGAACTGTACGTAACCGTATTAGGTTCAATACCTCTTTGAATCATCATTTCAACCACACCTTCTGCTTCCACAACCATCCCCTCCTTACAAATTGTGTCTACCAAGACGCTGAACGTGAACACATTTGGAAAGATATTTTTACTCACCATTTCATTCAACAACCTTGTAGCTTCTTTCCACTCGCCTAATTTGCAAACTCCATGAATCAAGGATGTATAGGTAATGACATTTGGGGCAATACCCTTGCTCATCATTTCTGAGAAGAGGTTCAATGCATCATCAACTAGTGTATCCTTACAAAGACTGTCAATGATTGTGTTATAGACAACTAGGCCAGGCTTGCAAACCCCTTCCTCCATCTTCCTAAGCAATTGAATAGCTGCATGGTTGTTACCCCTCATGCAAAAGCCCTTTACTAATGTGTTGAAAGTAACCACATCCGGCTGGCAATTACCTGCCCCCATCATTTTCTGGAAAAGAACTGCCGCCTCTGCCACTCTATTCTCCAGAAGAAAGTCGTAAGGTAAAAACATCTGGTTCAAGACCAAGTTTAAAGAATTTTCCCAATACAGATAAACTAAACCCCATTTGGTTTAGATGACAATAACAATTTATGAGAATGGTTAGGGTATAAACATCATGTCCAATTCTCGACACACCCATTTGGTTATACAATGAGATGACGGCCAAGTAATGTTTCAATTTTGCAACTTGACCCAATATTTGATTGAAATGAACAACTGAAGGCCGAGGACGCATTTGGAGCATTCTATCAAACACATTGAAAGCATCCTCAACATTTGTGATTTTGGGTGCGTTTCTCGCTGCCGGGTATAGTTGGGTTCTTATAGATTTGATTGGTTTCGAAGGTTGAGAGTGAAAGAAAGCAAAGTAATTGTTGTCGAAAACAACAAGAGTGGAGTTAGAGTGAAGACAAGGCATACCTCTCCATCTCCTGCTGGTGCAATAAGAAGCAGCTATATTCCGCATCATCATCTTCAGCATCTCTCGAATAATAGCACTGACACTGAGTAAGAAAATGTGCAAAACTAGCCAAAAGGGTCAGATTTCATCCATTTAGTTGTGAGAGCAGCAATCAAATAACAGTACAGCAGGGAGTTGAATAATCATCATCTGGATGATCAGCCGGTCCGAATTGACCATATACAGCACCCCATATCAAGCATTTATTGTCAAAGGAAATAACTACACGCTTAACGCCAGCAGATTGACAGCTTTGACAGATTGACAGCGGATTGACAACCTTGACTTATACAGATTTAATACCAGCAGATTCTTTCCTTAATTAGGATATACTAGTTGTAGGCTATAATTAGGTTGATGTATATACGGTAGGTTAGCTGTTTTTTAGGGCTGAAGATTAGCCTGTGATCTTTCCTAATTAACTCGTATTCTGTCCATATAATGGAGGATTCTCCATGAATAGAGATATACTTTTTCAGAAAGAACTCTAAATTGTCATGGTATCAGAGCTACAGCTCTGAATTGTCGCTTGCTCTCAAGTCTCTTAGTCTCGGTCATTCTTGATCAAGTTCTCTTGACCTCATGTCTTCAGATAAGTCTGATGTTTCTTTGATTCGGTTCAATGGCAAGGACAATTCTGCTTGGGCGTTTCACTTTATGATTTTCGTCAAAGGTAAGGAGCTGTGGGGACATGTTGATAGAAGTAACCCAGCTCCTGACAAAAACAAAGACAAAGACCAGCACGCCAAGTGGGAAGTCAAGGACGCTTAAGTTATGGCATGGATTTTAGGATCTGTCGAACCCAATATCATCTTGAACCTTCGATCCTCTCAGACTGCAGCTCAGATGTGGACTTACCTGAAGAAGATCTATAGTCAACGAAACACTGCTCGTCGGTTCCAGCTTGAACATGAATTGGCCACTCTCCAATAGGATAGTCTTTCTATCTCTGATTTTTACTCTAGATTCACTAATCTTTGGGCTGAATACACTGATATAGTTTATGCTGACTTACCATCCGAAGGTCTTAGTTCTGTTCAATCTGTCCATGAAACTACTCAGAGGGATCAATTTCTAATGAAACTGAGACCTGAATTTGAAGGCACCAGATCCAATCTTATGAACCGGGAATCTGTCCCCTCCTTGGATACATGCCTTAATGATCTCCTTCGCGAGGAACAACGCCTTCTCACTCAAACCACCATGGAACGGCGGTCTACATCTGTTCCTGTGGCCTATGCAGCACAAGGTAAGCCACGAGGCAGGGATATGAGCACTGTTCAGTGCTTCTGTTGCAAAGGATTTGGCCATTATGCTGCAAATTGTCCCCGAAAATTCAGCAACTACTGCAAAAAGGATGGCCATATCATCAAAGAATGTCCTACTCGACCCCCCAAGAAATCAGAGACAGCATATACTGTCTCAGTTGGTTCTTCTAGTGCTAGTAGTTCTGTGAATACAGCACCGTTGACACAAAGTGCTCCTGCTCCTGTCCAACCTGTGACCCCTGACATGATTCAACAAATGATCATTTCTGCATTTTCAGCTTTAGGACTCTCAGGTAAACCCTTCTCTACATCATCTCATTGGTACTTTGATTCCGGGGCTTCCCATCATATGACAAACAATGCTGATTCTCTTACCAATGTAAACAAATATTTTGGAAATCTCAAAATTCATACTGCTGATGGCAATCATTTACCTATCACGGCCACTGGTGATGTTTCTCCCTCTCTCACTGATGTCTTTGTATCTCCTGGCCTTGCCACCAATCTTGTGTCTGTCGGTCAGTTGGTTGATAATGATTGTAAAGTGGAATTCTCTAAATCTAGTTGTGTTGTGCAGGATCAACAGTCAGGGAGGATGATCGCGAGGGGGCCTAAAGTGGGACGTCTTTTTCCTCTTCAATTTCCTTTGTCTTCTTTTTTTTCTTTGCCTTTTGTCACTGGTAATTCTGCTCATGTTGATTACCGAGCGTGGCATAAACGTCTCGGACACCCAAACTCTCATGTACTTCATGCTTTACTGAAATATGGTTTTCTTGGGAATAAAGAATCACCATCTCTTAGTACTGTTCAATTTGATTGCAATTCTTGTAGACTTGGCAAAAGTAAGACTCTGCCATTTCATATTCACACACCACATGTAGTCCAACCTTTCGATCTGATACATAGTGATGTGTGGGGTATGGCACCAGTCACTTCTCATGCTAATTACAAATACTGTCACATTTATTGATGACTATAGCCGTTTCACATGGATATATTTTCTTCATTCTAAAGACGAAGTCTTTTCTGTTTTTAAGATTTTTCATGCCTATATTCAGACCCAATTTTCGGCCCACATCAAAATCCTTCGTTCTGACAATGGGGGTCAGTATATGTCTCATTTGTTTCAGGACTTCCTACAAGATCACGGCATCATCTCTCAACGGTCTTGCCCTTCAACACCTCAACAAAATGGGGTGGCTGAAAGGAAGAACCGTCACCTTCTTGATGTTGTTCGCACTCTCCTATTAGAGTCATCTACGCCCTCTCGTTTTTGGTGTGAAGCTCTCTCCACTGCTGTCCATCTCATCAACAGGTTACCTTCTCCCACATTAAACCACGACTCTCCCTTCACCAAGTTATTTGGTCACCCTCCAACTTATTCTAATCTTCGTACGTTTGGTTGTGTCTGTTATGTTCATCTTCCTGCACATGAACGCACAAAACTCACGTCTCAATCGATTCAGTGTGCTTTCCTAGGATACTCAGTACACCAGAAAGGTTTTCTTTGCTATGATCCAAATTTGCGTCGCATTCGAGTTTCTAGAAATGTAATCTTTCTAGAAAATCAGTATTTTTTTCCCACACATCAGGATCCTGTTTCTCCTTCATTTTCTGTTTTGCCTATGTTTACTAACTCTTCTGCAGCTTCAGTTCCTTCTAAGCCTCTCCTAGTGTATCAACGACGCTCCTCCGCCACTTCCCACCAGCCTTGAGCACCTCCCGAGCCCCCTCAAGCTCCTTCCCCGACTGCTGCTCCTGTTCCAGCAACTGCACCTCCCCCTCTTAGACACAGTACTCGGGTTCGTCGACCCCCAGATAGGTTTGGTTCCTCTCCTCCTTCATCCTTCACAGCCACCTTGTCTTCTATTTCTCTTTCTTCGTCTTATAAACAGGCAATGGAGCATGAGTGTTGGCGGAAAGCTGTTGAAACCGAACTTCTCGCACTTGAGGAAAACCAAACCTGGGACGTTCCATGTCCCTCCTCCGTGAAACCCCTTGGCAGTAAGTTTGTCTTTTCTATAAAGCTTCGTTCCGATGGGTCCATAGAACGATAAGGCTCGGTTAGTGGCACTTGACAACAAACAAGAATATGGTCTTGACTATGATGAGACCTTCGCACCGGTCGCCAAAATGACCACTGTCCGAACTATCCTCGCCCTTGCTGCATCCCAATCTTGGCCCTTGCATCAAATGGATGTCAAGAACGCTTTCCTACACGGTGATCTCAAGGAAGAAGTTTACTTGAAACTACCCTCTGGTATGCCTACTTCCTCCCCTAATGATGTTTGCAAACTGAAACATTCTTTGTATGGTTTGAAGCAGGCACCGAGATTATGGTTTGAAAAGTTTCGATCCACTTTGCTTGGTTTTTCTTTCACTCAAAGTCAGTATGACTCCTCCCTTTTTCTACAAAGGACATCCATGGGTATCGTTGTCCTCCTTGTTTATGTGGATGATATCGTCATCACCGGCTCTAACTTGGAGGCAATCTCTGCAGTTCAGACTTTGTTGCATTCTACATTCCACATGAAAGACCTTGGCCAGCTCACCTATTTCTTGGGTTTAGAGGTGCATCATCAGCCTTAAGATCTCTTCTTGCATCAGCACAAGTATAGTCAGGATCTGGTACAGTTAGCTGGCCTCACCAACACTACTTCCGTTGACACCCCCATGGAACTTAATGTGAAATATCGACGTGACGAAGGGGAGCTTCTTGAGGACCCTACTATCTATCGGAAGCTGGTTGGTAGTCTTATCTATCTAACCATTACCCGACCAGACATCTCTTATGTTGTTCACACTGTCAGCAAATTCATGCAAGCCCCAAGGCATCTTCATCTATCTGCCGTTCGCCGCATCATTCGCTACATTCTTGGCACACCTAGTCGTGGCTTATTCTTCCCTAAAGGTTCTTCACTTCAGCTACAAGCCTATAGTGACGCTGATTGGGCCGGTTGCCCAGACACCAGGAAATCTACTATCGGCTAGTGTATGTTTCTTGGTGATGCCCTTATCTCTTGGAAATGCAAGAAGCAGGACCACATCTCAAATCATCTACTAAGGCGGAGTACCGAGCCATGTCTGCTGCATGCTCCGAGATCAGTCCAGTTCATCCTACTCCACTACATGCTGACAACACTAGTGCCATCCAAATTGCTGCCAACCCCGTCTATCACGAACGCACCAAGCACATCGAGGTTGACTGTCACTCAATCAGGGAAGCCTATGATCATCAGGTTATCACCCTTCCACATGTCTCCACTACTCTGCAGATCGCAGATATCTTCACCAAATCCATGACACGTCAGCGCCATCATTTCCTTGTTAGCAAATTGATACTTGTTGATTTACCAGCATCAATTTGAGGGGGGATGTCAAAGGAAATAACTACATGCTTAATGCCAGCAGATTGACAGCTTTGACAGATTGACAGCGGATTGACAACCTTGACTTATACAGATTTAATACCAGCAGATTCTTTCCTTAATTAGGATATACTAGCTGTAGGCTATAATTAGATTGATGTATATACGGTAGGTTAGCTGTTTTTTAGGGCTGAAGATCAGCCTGTGATCTTTCCTAATTAACTCGTATTCTGTCTATATAATGGAGGATTCTCCATGAATAGAGATATACTTTTTCAGAAAGAACTCTAAATTGTCATTTATCACCCCCACCAGCAAATGCATACAAAGTATAAGCCCAACTCAGTACCAGAAAATGCACATACCAGTAATTCACTCCAACTTAAATCTAGCAAAGGGAAAGAGGGTGTGGGGACCCAAGAGGCAGGCATTCTTACTATCCTACTTTAAGTGAATTGGCATAGTGGCACTTCTAGAAATAGACTCGAAGGCTCGCATGACACAGAGGCTTGTTCAATGCACAAAACATGCTAACCATAATGTCTGAATCAAAGGAATATAAAAATTAGGTTCTTTTAGAGGGGGAGAAGAGGCTGGGAAGAATAAAAGCAGCATTTAGTTAGAAGTGAAAACAAAAGGAGGAGATAGCAGATGCAGGATGCAACAATAGCCCAGCAGGCAATAATAGATCCATGCTTCTCCTCTATATGGCCAAGCTAACAAACTAGAAAAATTAAAATATGAACACATACAAAAACCTAAACAAGAAATTCATCCTTACCAGCAGGATGACAGACCCCAAAAGTTACAGGAGTTTGACCCTATGTAAGGCTGCTGAGGCTAAGGCCAGTTATGAGTCAGTCCCATCCCATCCTTGAGTATAAGGTCACACAACCACACAGCCCTCGATTTCTTTTGAACATTCCCCAACCATGCAAAGCTATCATTTTGCAATATTACATCCCAAATGCTCTGTTATACAGATCACCAGAACTGGGCATCCGAAACTTCGAATCTTCATAACCAGAATAATACTTGTTGAATCCTAGTCTCTCATTTCTCAAGAGCTCTGCCATACCCAGAGTGCTTCCACCCTGAGGCTCATTCCACCCATCCCAGTGGCCATTGGACATGACCTGGTTTCTAGACTATTGTTGGAGGGACAATTGAGAAAAAAGGGATAGATGGCTAGTCTGGGATTGATCCAAAAGCCTCGAAAAAATTCCATAACAATCATTGATGTGAGAAAAACCATCGCCAAAATCAGGAAATCTAAGGTTTTGTTGTGGGGTGAGGGATCTTTGCATTGACAGTTGAAGCCTTGCATCATTTTCATAGGCACTTAACTATGCAAGGAAGTTCGATCTCATTTCAAGGCCGGGGTTGTTAAGTCCACCTTGCAGTCACCCTTTACCAACCACCAATATAGCAGGATCCATAAACTCAATATCCCCAGAGCTACCAATATTACCAGTTGCCTGAGTTTGATATGCATTTCTCAACAAAGAGGAAGTATCATACAAATGATTCCTTGAGAAACAGGTAATGCAATTAGCACTTAAACGCAGATGCATTAGAAAAATTCAAATTAAAAAGTATGGTATATAACCAACCAGCCAGAGAGTCAAACTCCTGATCCATTTTCTCATGAAAGTAGAGCCTGGTGGTGGTGCCCTGCTTGGCACAGATAATCCAGCAGGAGCAGAAATTTGAGCCCTTGAACCCGCCGAAAGATTTTAATATTGGCTAGAAACCAAACAAAGTATGAAAAAACAACCTCCGTGGCAGCAAAGAAAACAAGTGAAAACCCATTAAGAAAACTGATACTAATAATAATCACTATGAGATCACAATAATCAAGAACTTTAAGCACATAATTGAAAATTAATTACAGTCATGAACCTATTAGATAATTCAAATTACAGGAAACGAAAATAAAAAAGATCAACACCAACCATAAAATAATTTCCATCATTAATCAATTTCTCACCAATGTCCCCCCCACCCCAAAAAAAAAAAAACACACTTCAGACGAATAGCAGAAGGGTCTCAGGAGTATGGTTCAGTGACATTGGAGAGCAGATGATGCAAGGAATCAATTTTTTTTAAAAAAAATCTTGAGTGTGTGCAACAAAATGTGGGGCACTGAAAAAAATGCATGCCGCTAAACATCAAGAAAGAACATAAACAAATTCCTACTACAACCAATGGAAGGCAGCAAATATAACAAAGATAGGTATCAGCAGAAGAAGAAAGAGTAACATAAAGCCAGACAGTACTCACCAGAAAGCTAGTTAGAAGAAAAAGCTAAATGATTGCTGCCATGATTTTCAGGGTCTTCAAAAGAGCTAGATGAGAAAACGTTTCCAATTCCAAGATGGACCAAACCTAAATCTCTATTTTGGTTATTAGAAAACTGCCCAACTACATTCAGATACGACTGTACATCGAATGCTTGATTTTTAGAATCCTCCTGTCTTGCAAAAGAGAATCTGGACTGATTGTTATTTTGTACTTTCCAAGGACTTGACATTTTGAGAGCTCCAGCCAGGCTGTCTATCAGTTTCACCCAATAATTTCGAAAAATGCTGTGGTGATGCTATTGATTCATCCCAAGTGTAAAAGTCCATTGATAATATATTTTTGGATTATGCTACTCTCTCCCTTGTCAACAGCAGCACTGAAATCAGCATTAGCTGCATCAGCCAGGAATCTTCCACTGTGCTTCCCTGGGACTTCATTTGGAAGAAGAAAGGAATGCTCCAATGGCCTCTCTGAACCAGAAGATCTGCTTACCAAGTTCTCAGGGTAACCATTAGATGTTACTGAAACACTGGAAGAATATAGAAGTGAACTGTCCCTCATTTTGTTATCAACAAATAGACAATCAGCATTTGAACAACTTTCCTTTCTCTCGATAAAGGTAAAAAAGTGTCCCCTGATCCGGACCCATATATATAACACCTTCATGGTTGTCAAAGGTGCAGCAATTTCAAATTTCATTGTCCACAGATGCATATTAATTTCACAATGATATTTTTTTTATCAACGCCAACAAAGCAGGATCGACTTTATCTTCGGACAATAAATTAACTACCAACTCCATTGTTGATGCAGCTGCAGAGAAACCCTTCTCCACCATTTGTTGAGTAAGTACCATCTGCTTCTGCTGCTAAAGATCATGCTACATTAGTCTAAGAGTATGCTTTTGTTTGATGTGCTGTGAGTTTTGCTTTGGCCCGTGGATATCTTCTTTAATTTTCTTCTTTATTCAATAAACACAAAGACAAAAACACTAACAGATAGCATGGGGATCGTTAATAATTTATATTCACATGTTAATATTCTCATTCTAGTCATTAACGCTGACGTTAGTAAGTTACCAGAAACCTTCATATGATACACATGCGGTGAGGGGAATTATAGTTTTTGTAGGAGAGAAGTTAGAGAAAAAGTAATGTGTTATAACTTATAACTAAAATCATACAAGAACCCTTAAATCCCTAATAAATGCAAACGCATGGCTGCATGGGGTTACCCTGCAATTGCGCCTCTGCATCAGTGGACAGAGGTTTGTATGGGATCTTTTTTTTGAAACAGAGCTTCTCATAATAAATAGTAAAATACAACGGAAATTCCATTAAACAGAATTTATACCAGAAATTCCGGATGCAAGTGAGAAGGCATATTGACCTCTCGCCATACGCACAACCACTGTAATATCTTCATGGTCCATACATGCTTATTGGTTTCAGATTTCATGGTGCAGCAGTTTCAAATTTCAGTCCATACATGCTTATTGGTTTCAGAAAGATTACTTTATTAACGGCAACAAAGCAGGATCCACTTCATCTTTCGACAGTAAATAAACTATCAACTCCGTTGTTGATGCATCTGCAGAAAAACCCTTCTCTACCATTTTTTGAATAAGTACCATCGCCCTTGATGTCTGTTTATTATGGATGAACCCTCGGATAATTGTGTTATAGGTCCAACCATTAGGAGAACAGCCTTTCACTTCCATTTCAATAAGTAACTTTTCTGCTTCACTTGTAAGGCCCGCAAAACAGAGTCCATTAATCATTATAGTGTATGTCCTCACATTAGGTTGAAGTCCTTTTGATGATAAACCACAAAAGAGATCCCTTGCAGATTCAATTTTTCCAGCTATGCACAAACCTTCAATAAGAATACTATAAATCACAATATTAATATCCAACTTCTTCGCTTCCATCTCTCCAAACAATTGCATTGCCCTAGAAAGTTGTTGGTTTTTACACAGGCCGTCCAGTAAAATAGAATAAGTTTGAACATTTGGAAGCTGGCCACAAGCTTGCATCTTAGAGAACAACTTTTGTGCATCATCTATTCTACCCACTTTGCAAAAACCGTCCACAAGAGTGGTATAAGTAACGGTATCTGCAACTAGTCCTTTACGAGACATATCCAGAAAAAGCATCATGGCCTCATCAATCTTTTTATTCTTACAATATCCATTTATCAACGTGCTGTAACTAACAACATTAACCACCAAGCCCTTGCTAAGCATTAGTTCAAAAACTTTTTGTGCCTTGCCCATTTCTCCTCGCAAACAGTAACCATCCATGAGTGTAGTGTATGTAACCGTATTAGGTTCAATACCTCTCTGAATCATCATTTCAACCACGCCTTCTGCTTCCACGACCATCCCCTCCTTACAAAGTGTGTCTACCAAGACACTGAACGTGAACACATCTGGATAGATATTTTTACTCACCATGTCATTCAACAACCTTGTAGCTTCTTTCCACTCGCCTAATTTGCAAACTCCATGAATCAAGGATGTATATGTAATGACATCTGGGGCAATACCCTTGCACATCATTTCTGAGAAGAGGTTTAATGCATCATCAACTAGTGTATCCTTACAAAGACTGTCGATGATTGTGTTATAGACAACTAGGTTAGGCTTGCAAGCTCCTTCCTCCATCTTCCTAAGCAACTGAATAGCAGCACTATTGTTACCTTTCATGCAAAAGCCCCTTATTATTGTGCCAAAAGTAACCACATCAGGCTGACAATTACCTGCCCTGATCATTTTATTGAAAAGTTCTACTGCCAGAACCACTCTATTCTCAAGAAGAAAGCCGTTGATCAGAGTGGTGAAGGTAAAGACATCTGGTTCAAGACCAAGTTTGAAGAATTTTCCCAATACAGATAAACTAAACTCCATTTGGTTCAAATGAGAATAACAATTTATTAGAATGTTTAGAGTATAAACATCAGGTCCAATTCCCGACACATCCATTTGGTTATACAAGGAGATGACAGCAGAATAATGTTTCAATTTCGCAACTTGACCCAATATTTGATTGAAACGAACAACTGAAGGCGGAGGACGCATTTGAAGCATTCTATCAAACACATTGAAAGCATCCTCAACAGTTGTGATTTTGGGTGGCTGCTCTAGTTGGGTCCTTGTAGATTTTATTGGTTTAGAAGGTTGAGAGTGAAGGAAAGCAAAGTAATCGTTGGCGAAAACAACAACAGTGGAGTTAGAGTGAAGACAAGGCATACCTCTCCATCTCCTGCTGGTGCAATAAGAAGAAGAAGAAGCAGCAGCTATATTCCGCATCATCATCTTCAGAATCTCTCGAATAATAGCACTGCCACTGAGTAAGAAAATGTGCAAAACTAGTCTTTCTTTAAGGGAAAGAGTCACTTTTGGTCCTTGTAGTTTTGCATTTTTATCATTTTAGTCCCTGTGGTTTAAATTTAGTCAATTTTGTCCATGTGGTTTCAATTTGAAACAATTTAAGAACAATCCTTAATTTCTGTCAAATTTTTTTAACTTCTGTTAGTTGCGGAGGGGTAATTCGGTCAAAAAAAATATTTTATTTTAAAATAAATATTAAAGACAAATAAAGAAATAAAAATCTTCAAATTGAAAAAAATAACGACAAACCCAATCAAAAGCCAATTCCACCCCATTGCGACAAAACTTTAAAATAATAATAATAATAATTAGGCTTATTTAATGTAGCGCCCCCTGAAACTTCGGTCAAATCTCACTTTGTCCCCCGAAAGTTAAAATGACCCACTTAACCCTCTTGACCATGGTTTTGTGTTCCACTTTGCCCCTTGCTATTATCTTCATTCATAACTCCGTTAATTTTGATGATGTGGCAGGGCTATTTTCGTATTTTTACCACAAATGATGATTTGTCATGTACATGGCCCACTTTTTTTCTAAAGTGAAATAACATATTAATAAAAATAAAAATTATATAATTAAATAATGTATTTGCTATTTAATTAAAAAAATATCTTGTTCTTCATCTCTCTCTCGACCTCTCCCCTTCTTCCTCTAACTTCACCATCATACCACAACCACCACCCAACACAAAGCTATCCTCACCACCACCACTCCAACACCACCGAAAAATCACCCACCTGCACCATAGTATAGTGCACCCATCTACAACCCCGCAAAGATACATCATTGAAAATCACCAACAGAAAAACCCTTTGAGTAATGCTTTTGGGATTTCAACCTAGAGAATTTATCAATCGTCCATGTGAATGCTATTGTAACAACCCAAACCTTAATTAATATTTAATTAATAATTTAATAGAGGAAAAGACTAAACTACTCTCGGGATATTTTAGTTGGTTTTAAGTTGGCTTTTTGACTGGGAAAGAATTTTGAAAATCCGATTGTACTGTTGCGTAGAGCGTGACAAAACGAGTTCGTAGACACGTAGTGGACTCGAATCGGACTTGTAACGAAGAAGTTACGAGCAAGATACGAAAAAAGGGCAAAATGATATTTTCTGAAAATCAGATTTTAAAAAATCTGCTTTCCCTTCTCTCTCTCTCTCTCTAGGGCTCGTCAATGGGCCGAGCCGGGCTAGCCCGGCCCAAATTTAATGAGCTTGGGCCAGGCTGGGCCAGGCTTTAAAGAGGCGAGAGAAAATATCAGGTACGGCCAGGCCGGGCCTAACGGGCCCGCCTCCTCACGATCAGAACCCCTCCCCGCCTCCTTCTTACTCCAGCCGATCACCCAGCCACCTCCAGCCGCCACCACATCGTGCCGAACCGGTCAAGACTTGACCGGCGTTACACCGCAGCCCGTCCGACGTCTTCCCAAACCTCCAGCCGCCCTGGGTTCGCCGGAAACAGCTCGGATTTGGCTGGTTTTTCTCCGAATTTCAAGCCTCTCGTTCTCCCTTCTCCGGCCACCAAATCGGACGAATTAGGTATGGTTTTTCGACTGATTTTCACATTCTAGCTGATGGTTGAGTAGGATTGGAGAGATTTTGAGGTTTGAGGGGTTAATTTACGAGTTGAGTTTCTGCCGAGTTTAGGAGGCCGATATCAGCCACTTAAGGCCACTTTTTGGCCGTAATCCAAGAACAAAAGTGGTTCCAAATTAGGTGTTTTACCTAGGGTAGGAGTTTGGGCCGGCGGTTTAGAGCTTTTCTGGCCGCCGGAATTTACTATGCACACCCACGCGCTGCCGGCGCGTGGGCGGCGAATGAGCCAGGTATCAGGCACCACTCTTGGTCCTAGAATAATCTTCGTATCCTCACGAACGCATAGGAATTCGCGGATCTCAATTCGGATAACGTTTGAACCCCGAACGGATCTCGCATAGTGTACGATTTCAAGGTTCAATATGTTCAGACCGTTGGATTGTAGTCAAACTGGCGTATGTTGACCTAAGTAATTTTGGGATCGTGTAGGATTCGACGGATCATTAATCGGAGTCCCGGAGATTCCGAAAAGGCTAATCCTAGGGTTAGTATTACGGAAAATCGTTCGTCCGTCCGATTGTGCGATCGTGAACAATCCGACTGTCCAATCGAGACCAAACTATCGAGACATGTGCCCTAGGCTTGTTGGAACCTCTAGGAATGATCGGATTGGAATTCTGAGGTCGTGGACCCCACGAGGTCCCGAGTTGACTTTTTGGGACTTTATCGCTTTTGAGTCCCTACGTACTTTTAAATCGTGCCCATTGAGAGAAAAGCTAATGTGGGCATAGGAATGACCTTTAATGTGATGCACACACTTTTAGGAGCCGGGGTTAAGGTTTTTAATTTAATATTATAATACTGAGCAGAGTTTTTAATAAAATATTATGATGGTTATACAGGCACCCGGGCACCAGGTGACCCGCAGGAGGGACCTTCAAAGGGTCTAGCTAGCTCAGAGTGGACTGTTTGTTTTATAAATGATTTTATACAATTTAATTTCATTATTTGATCTTGAATAAGTTTTACTGAATACGGCTTTCCTAGCATGACTTGATAGATTTAAATATTTCTGTTTATTTATGTGCTGCCTAGTGGAACATTTAAAAAGGGATTTGGAAAGTCAGAACTGAAGTATTATTGGTTTTAAATGGCAGTAGGATTTAAGGAATAGTTTTATAAATAGTTTTATAAACTTTAACCTTTCTCAGAATTATATATATATATATATATATATATATATATATATATATATATATTTATTTATTTATTTATTTTAAACCACCATAGGTACCCAAGATTTATCAAGGTTGCCTTCAGAATAATAAATGTTGCCTCGGAAATAAGGTTGCCTTCGGAATAAAATTCTGTTGCCTTCGGTTATATTGATGTCGACGGACATCCAGTTGCCTTCAGGTAGGTCAGCATGCTAGACACCGCCCCACGAGTTTCGGGGACGCCCAAACTATGGGTGTGAGGAACGTGGCTCAGATGGACCAAGTGTCCCCTGAATCCCGCGAGATTGCGGCTCGGGTGACCTTGTGTTTCCCGAGGTCTGCTAGGACGTGTCACTCCGGTGGCACGATGCTGGAATTGACGGAAACTAAAGGAATTGACGGATTATAAGGAATTGACGGATTGCTAAATAGGTACACCTAGGTGGTAGATTTAAAGTTGATTTCAATGCTTTCGAAGACTTAATGTTTTAATCAAGTTTGTGTTTGACTACATATATATGAATGCTTTGTTTCCAGTACGAGTATGTGTATAAGAAAATGATTTAGTTTTTTTTAAACAGTTTTTACAATGGGGTTAGTATGTTCTTATGCTATTTTTTTTTTTAAACTTTGTTTTTGGTCCACTCACCCTTTTAATGTTTTGTGCCCCCAGGCAGTAAGCGTGCACAGTGAGCCACCACCGGGCCGAGTCCATCTTCCGCCACATCCCTTGACAACGTAGGGTCTTGTATAATTATTTTATACTTGTAATCTAATCTGTGTAGAGCTCTAATATTGCCCTAGAACACTTGTCTAACTGTTAGTATGTAAATTTTTGTATGCTGGCAGTTGGTGTTTATTTTTACATGCATGTTTGACAGGTGTAGTCTTGGAATTGGTCTAATTGCAGGGGAGACTCTGCTAAATTTTTTTGGCAAAAGTCAAACCCCAGTTTTAAGTGAAGCTTGACTAAAAGGGCATTTAGGTCATTTGTGGCCGGCACTGGCCAGGTGTCGGACATGCAAAGGATTCAGCTCATATTTCAAAGTGGAATTTGGGTCGGATCCTGTCAGCTATAGACACAAGCTCCCCAACTTGCTCAGCCTCCATTTTTGGTCTAACAACCCAAAAACAGTAAATAAAAGAAAAATCACCATATTATAACAATAATAAACACCACAAATCACACAACATAGCCTAATTTAAAAAAACCCATTAACTCAATCATATACATGAGTAGTAGCAAGACATATGTTAGCTTGAATTGGAAGTTCAAGTTTAGCCCGTATAAATCAAAGCAAATTGATTTGATTCAGGACAATGAACATGCTGACAAGTAAAAAATTGATCAGAACAAGAAACAGAAGCTTCTTTGCTTCAGTTGGAGATAAGACACGTTGAAGACACATTAAGATTCAAGAACAGCCAGAATACAGAAGCGGTGGAAGACGTTAAATGAATACCCAAAAAAAAAAAAAAAAAACCAAAAAACCTCAAGTATGCATGAAGTACCAGATCAAGACCTACATGTATGATGCTACAAACAACATTCTCTTATACTACACACCGAAATAAATGTGGACAAAATTAATCTACTTATTTTCTGAAGCATTGCCCTGTTTTTGTTTTCTGTTGGTGTTGATTTTGAGTTTTGAAGAAAATGTTCAATGATGAAGAAAAGCAAATGGGCAGACAAAATCTGATGATATGTAGATTGTCTGCAACTTCCACTTGTGGAATGGCTCTGAGGATCTTTGAATTTTGTATAATTCCACTTGTAGGCTCAGATTTAGGGCTTTCTTGGCCCAAGCTGCAGGGGTCTCAAGCAAGTGAAGAACTATTCAATACTTCTTAATTTCATGCCCTTCTTAGGATCATTAAGTATGGCAACTGCATCTTTTGCATTCACGTTTTAAGGGTAAATGTGGTAAAGGAGCTTTTGTGTTTTCTAAATGACATCATGCACCATACTAGTTACTGTTAAGAGTATTGTCCCACGTTGAAAAGTTAAGAGACATAAAAATGTATAGTTAGCGTTCCCTTGTATTGTGAATGTCAAATATGCATTTCTGTACAAAAGATAAATAGGAGATATACATAAACTAGCTAAGTATGATTTGGCTTGTGAGTGTTTTCTTGTTTAGTATGAGCTCCTCGCTTATTTTATTCCGAACATATTTTTATAGGATATTATTGATTGGGGTCAAGTTCATCTCTCTAATCATAGATTTTGTTTCAAATTAATAAACTTTCCTTTGTAATGTTCGTTTTATCTCAAAACAAGAGAAATACATGTAACTTGATAGAAATATTTGGCACATAATTGTCATGGTAGTTAATTGATAACTTAGATAATGACTCTAATTAGCCACTAACAACACATCACTTCTCACTATCAGGGCCAGAATTACAATCTGCACCCTTTACATTTTGATACTTGTACAAGCTAGCACACACTAAATAGTAACCAAAATTTAGCGCCCCCACCACAACTAACATCCAATACACATTCTCTAGATTCCCATTATTTATATCGTCTGGCAGCCATCTTGTTACCTTTTGAATCAAATTAATCACACCTGCGCCTAAATAAAAAGAAATCCCAATGATCAACGCGGCCATGGCGGACCGGTTGATGTGTTCTTCGGAGTGACACCGGAAATTCTTGATAAAACAATGCAACTTGTCCTGGATAATGAAATGCCTCTCCAATGCCTACCAAAATTAACTATGGGAAAAGCCACAAGGCCGACATGAGGACAATTGCACCTAGTTGGTCCTGGAGGTGGCGGGATTTTGCTATTTTAAGCCTTTTTGACTCCACTAGTGCTGAAACAACCATGCCGAGAACGTTTAACACGTGGCCTAATCCTATGCGTTGGAGGGATGTTGGGAATTGACCAGTCAACTTCTGCCACGTGGGCCACAAGAACCTGTCAATAACGGTGAGAGAGATGGCAGTGGAGATGAAGACAATGACTAAAACAGACCGTGCTGACGGTCCATGGTGAGAGCTTGCAAGATGGTTAAGCTGTATTGGACTACTATTGGGGTACCTAAGAAAATAGTAGTTGGTCATACTCGCAAAATTCTTATGAGGGTTGTTGGTCATACTCGAAAGGCTTGTTTGGGCTTGTTGATTCTCGGACCGCCATAGAGTGGTGGATCAAGCCTTCGTTACCCATTTTTCTAAGTTAGCGAGGACTAGGCCCAAAGCATCCCGAGGGAGAAGCATGTCCCAGGGGAGTACTTTGTTCTTCTTCCATCGGCTGCGTGTTTGGTGCTGATGTTTCCAGCAGCTTGACGAAGAGTTGAAGATGACTTGCTGATGTTGATATGAAATTATATGAGCTTGGCATGAGAGCTTGGAGTGTGGGTGCTAAAGATCCACAAGTTTAGCAAATGAGAATGCATGTGCTTGGCTTGGTGTTGGATATGCTTGAGTTTGGGTGTTGATAATTTGTTGTTTGTGGCTATGGTGTTTATAGCTTGGAAGGAAGGGAAAACTTGGAGTTATGCTTGGTGAAGCTTTATGGATTTAAGAGTTTCAAGAGAAGGATAATGGGAGGAAAAGCTTAAGGTTTGAAGACTATGGTGTTTATGGCTTGGAAGGAAGGAACGTGGTTTAATGGTTGCTAGGGTGCTTGAGCAACCAAGAGGTGTTGGTCAATAGCTGCTAGGATGCTTGCAGCAGCCAAAGGATGAAAGTTGATGGTTGAGATGGCCGCTGGAACGCTTGCAGCAGCTGAAAGGAGGAAGGAAGATGAGTTCTCATGGTTGCTAAGAAGCTTACAGCCACCAAGAGAAAATTGATTTTGCTCAGCAAATGCCTCCCAATTTATAGAGGGTGAGGGTTTTCCTTTATTTCCAATAAGCAAAGAGAGGTGCTGAAACCAGCTTATTTCCAATGGGTAAAAGGGAGCACTGGGGCATGCTATTTTCCAGCAGGCGAAGCTACGTACCGTAAACTGATTATTTCCTATGGGTAAAAGGAAGCGCTGGAAATGGCTTGTTTCCAGCGGGTAATAGGGAGTACTGGAAAAGGCTTGTTTCCAACGAGTAAAGCTAGGCTTTTGGAAAATGGCTATTTCCTATGGGTAAAAGGAAGTGCTTGAAAAATATCTCATTTACTCACCCAAATTGGAGAACTCTAAGTAATGGGCTTGGACTTTGGTGCTCCCAAGTAGCTAGCCCAAAGTCTCCATTATCCAAGAGCTTCCGTGGGCCTTGTGGACCTCCGTAACCATCCACACCACAATCCCTCGTGCAAGCCCTGTAAACCACATGACTTGGGTTCATGTGAGCTTGGTAGGTGATTGACATATGAAAATTATATTATTGGCTTGGCATGGCTTGCACACTATTTCTATATTTAATGAATTAATTCCCAAAATACAGCTTGGATTAACGCAAGACCAACATTATATGTTATATTGGGCTTTAAATGTCTTTAGGCTTCTCGTGACTTTTTTGGGCCTCAACAAGGGTCTTGAAATCTTCTACTTGTTGCACTGTGCATTGTCTCCACGGTTTTCTAATTGAACTAGACCTGCATATATATATATATAGTCGGGGAAAATACGAAATTACGAACACTAGTTCTCAACAGTATGTAGTATAAATTTCAAGGTAGTTGAGAACTGATTTCTAGAAAGTTAAGAAAAGAATTTAAGTATGGCTTGTGAAATAAGAGGAATTTTAAGTTTCAGAATATGATTTTCAAACTCACCTCAGGAGTACCCCCCCCAGTTGCCTTTGAAAAAGATTTGTCATTTATGACATTGCCCCACGAGTTTCGGGGACGCTTGAACCGTGTGGTGCGAGGATGTGCATTCTTGGGCTGACTACATGTTCCCTGAGTTCTGCGAGGAATGCAACTCAGGTTGACTAAGAGTCCCATGAGGCCTGCGAGGAATGTGGCTCGGGTGACTTTGTGTTTCCGAGGCCTGTGAGGATGTAACAGACAGGATACTTGGAATTGACGGAATATTATTGGAATTGACGGAATATTATCGGAATTGACGGTATATTAAAGGTATTGATGGAATATGAATGGGGGAACGCCTAGGTGGACAGTATTTTGGTTTTAAGATGTTTAAACTAAAATTGATAATTTAATCTTGGTAATTTTGAGTAAAAGTTTTAATACCTACTTTTTGATTTTATGAGACAAGAATTGAGTGTTTTCTAAGTTTTAAGGATTTTATACAGTTCACAATTAATTTCTTAAGCGATGAGTTTGTTTTACAAGTAAAAGAGGAAAATCTATGTTCCAGTTAAGTTGTTGATATTGACATTAAGATTTCACGTGGTCAATGCTATTTTAATAATTTTCTCGTTTTCTTACTTATCTAATATAAGTTAGTTATAAATCTTTATATATATATATATATATATATATATATATATATATATATATATATATGTATTTATAAACGAGCTTTATGTGAGTTTCAAAGGAAAGGTTAAAAGTGTCTTCAGAGTTTGTTTGTTTTATTTATATCTTTATTTTTATTTCATATATATATATATTACTCTAAGCTAGTAATATATAAAATGATTTATGAATTAGAGGAAGTTCAATGAGTGGCTTACTCATGTTTTGAGTATGAATTGTTTTGAGAATTGGGAAAGTTGGAAAGTTTTACTTCATAGGTTGTGAATGTTTTTCATCATATCACTAACATGAGAACTAGGATGGATTTGCAATCACAATGAAAAATAACAATTAACAAGATACACAAGTGCAATATAAATAGAGAAATAACTACGTGTGGCTTGATCCCTAGTTAAGGGTACTTAGGCAACCTAGAGTTACTAGGTGCAGCCACGAGACCAAGTGATTGAAAAGATGTTCAGCTTAGTTACATTGAAATCAGAGACGTATTCATTTGGTTCCAAAGTTTGGGTCAGTTTCTGTTGGCAGAAAGTTTTGTTTGATTTTGTGCAGGGGTAAAAGTTTGGAAACGATCAATTTACAGGGGAGATTTTGCCAAATTTTCGACAAAAGTCAAACCATAAAGAAATGGTTAAATTTTAGTTTGAAAGGCATTTTGGTCAAGCGTACTTGACACTTGCCAGGTGTCGAACACGCACAGGGTTTAGCGTAGATTCCAAAGTGGAAATTTGGGTCTGGTCCTGTCAGTTCAGCTCAGATTCCAAAACAAAATTTGGGTCAGGTCCCGCCAGAGAGAATCTGACTTGCGTGACGACGGTGGCTGAGAGAGGCGCAATGGCGGAGAGAGGTTTGGCGGCGCGATGTCTGAAGGAGAAACAGGGAGGAAATGGATGGGAGGGGGAAGAAAAACCTAAGGTGGCGTTTGGGAGGAAGAACTTACCTATAACGGGGATATCACTGTTTTGTATCCCTAGCCAATAACATAATGACACGTGGAAAAATTATCCTACGTGTCACTGCATTATAGGCCGGGGATAGCAAAAAAGGTTATCCCCGTTGCATGATAGTTTCTCTCATTTGGGAGTGCTTATTGCGCTTAAAAAATGTATTAAAAAAATATTGGAAACTAAAGCGTTTGGTAAAACCAATGAACGCAACTTATTTTAGAAACTGAGGTTACTCACAGCAAATTCGAGAAGCAGCTCCCACCCAGCTTCTCAAAGCTGCCGTGAAAAAAAACAGCCTGTTCTTTGAAATGATATTTCCTTTTTCCCATAGTACCCCTAATAACTTTCTAAATTGACAACTTTTACCCCTAGAACAAATAATAATCCTTTGTTCTGCAGCTCGATTCTTCTTCTTCCTCCCGCTGCAGCTCGATTCTTCTTCAATCCCTAGCTCCCCACTTTGTTATCTCCACTCCCGCCACAAAAAATCCAACCCCTAGCTCCCTACTCTGTCATCTCCACTCTAGCCACAAAAAATCCAATCCCCAGCTTCCCCACCAAAACAAAATCAAATCTTAAAGAGGGAGAGGTGTGGAGGCAGCGAATCTCTGAACCCAAATACGAACTCAAACTCGAACTTGCCAAGAATAACTAAACACCGTCAGCATCCCAAGCCCAGATCGTGATGAAATTTGAGAGAGAGAGAGAGAGAGAGAGAGAGAGAGAGAGAGATTGGGGGTTAGGTTTATTTATTTGTTTGCTGTTTTTTTTGGGCAAAATTTTATTTATTTTTCTGACTTTATTTATTTGTAATATGAACTTTTTTGTTTCTTATTCTTTTTAATTAATTTAAATGAGACAATTGTATATTTAAATAATGTTTTTTTTTAAAAATTGATAAGTATATGTTGTGTGATTGAATTTGTTTTTCTAAAAAAAGTATTAGTTTTATTATTATGCCTCTTTTTGTCATTATACATAATAAAAGCACTTCTAATAAAAATTTACCAAACACTTTGATTACTCACATCACTTTCAAATGTCATTTACCAAATGCCTAACTACTTTATTTCCCAGCAAGTTATTCTTGCAGCACAGTAAAATCATTTTTTTTAAGTACAGCAATACCAAACTAGCCCTAAGTCAGATCGATATAGTATAGGTGATGATCTTGTGTGTGTGTGCCTATTGTAACCTCCTACACAACCAATAAAAAATGGCCACATGTTAAAATATATATAATATAGAATATAAAAATATATAAAAATTAATTGTATTGGACCGATTCCTTGTGGTGGAAAACCAAGATCGAAACCGATCTGGTTCAATTTTTGTCTTGATTTTTGACTTTTCCGATCAATAGGTTTTCTCCAATTGTTTTGGGTTCGATTTGGTTCGGTTTTGCGGTTTCGATGCCCATTCCTAGCTTAAGCCCTTATTGTGAGAGGCAGAGACACAAAGACGAAGAAGATCACACAGGCCGAAGGAAGGTCCAAAATGCTCAATGGACTTGAATTCTTCATATTGGGCCATATAAAATTAACAAGGGTTTAAAACTTTATTTTTTCACAATTTTCCACAAAGCAATTAGCCTATGAAATATAATGTCCCTGAATTTTGTATGTTGTTTCGGTTATGGTTATGAATGTTGGAGTCATTCTTAATTGTTGGATCATGCTAACCAATTTAATTTAACGGCTAATTCATTTGGTCAAACGGTTAAAAGTACTAGTACCGATATGTTATCAATACATGATAAAAAAAATATTTGATACGATGGACATTTTTTGCACACTTTATCTTGTTTTTAATTTTGGTTTCGGTTTGGATTGAAGATGAAGCCTAATGACGGCCCTCCCAAAAAGTGATGCAATTCTTAACAAATGAGACTGGCCGTAAAAAATGAGATTCCTCCCTTCTTTTCACCTGTTTTGGGACCATTAGTAAACTAAAAGTTCATGTGGTAACAAGTCAACGTGACTGATCTGATGCACCATAAGTTTCTTTTTCGCAAGCAAATAAACAAGAGGCTATCGTGGAATGGAAGCATTTGGTCATTGGTGAGTGACCACGAAACCATATTGAAGGCTTATAAGTTAATATGCCATTCAGAAGTTGGAACATCAGGTTTGAAGGAAATGCATACATTCTTTCACTTACGTTAATTGCACTTTCAGTTGCCTACAGGATGGTAGGCTCATACATTGAGAAAGCCAGAGATCAAAATTGCCAGAATGAATTTATACGGTAGCTATGAATACTTTCGACGCTGAAATCTCTAAACAAGGGAATGTCATTACTGCCCAATATCTGAAATCTCCGAGCACACAGGAATATATGAACATAGTCCAAAAGCAAACTACCTCTTCTTAAAGGGCATAATGCTGCTGCCGCTCATTGCACTGTTTTCCTCCTTAAAGGGTTGGGTTGATGCATCGGATAGACTCGGTAATCTTGTAACAGAACCCTTCCCTTTCCTCTCATTTGGCCCTAGCTCCTCTATCATGTATTTCCACCCATCAATTGGTCTCCTCCGGCTAAATATGTGAGTCTTGATCAAACTAGCACTCTGCATGTCAATGTCAGATAACCAAGAGTAAGAAAGGACAGAGGTAAAAGAGGAAGAAGTTTATGAGTGGAAGAACCATTTTTAGAAACATGGTCAGGATGTGAATTTAAAGTTTGTGAACATTTCTCATAATATGGTCATTTGTGAAGTTAAAAATTGTTTTCGGTTGGGTGCCATGTGTAAGTCATTTCGGCTAGAAGTTGTGGGTATGCCCTAATGCTGCGGTGAGAGTAGCAAATCCCCCCCAAAACTTTTTTTTACCAAAAAAATATTGTTTTCCCAAAAAAATATTGTTTTCATTTGGTGAGTTCAAATTCAAAGTTAAAATTGTCCGTACAATGCCACACCAGACTCCAGAGGATATGCTTTGGGTTAATTTGTGGCGCCAAACCCCCACATACTCTCTCCTCCAAAGTCCAAACCCACAAATCCCAAAAACCATGACTCTCTGCAACTGCAACCCATTTCTCTCCAAAACCCCAATCTTCTCACTCCCATTTCATCCCACCACCAAAACCCAACTCCCCATTTCCTCGCTTTGCTGCTCAGCAAACCCCTCCTCTGTCCCTGACTCCAATCCCAGCACCAACAGCAGCAACAGTGACACCAACAATGGCGGCGGTGGGCCCAAGAAGAAGCTTTCAGACCAGTCCTCGTGGGAGGCCAAGGACTCCGAGGGAAACGACTACTTGTACAGGTTGGGCAAAGAGGCCGACAACATGAACATCGCCGTCGGAGCCCGGTCGGGCCTCGTCGACGACCTCTTCGTCGGCAAGTTCCTCGGCCGAGACTCGGATATTGTGTTTGATTATCGGCAGAAGGTCACCAGGTCCTTTCAGTACCTTCAGGGAGATTATTACATTGCGCCTCTGTTCATGGTATGATCATATACTGTTTGTTTCTGCTTCTTCCTTTTGTGTTTCATCCAATTTTAGTGAAATTAATTAAGTTGTGAGTAATGTATTCTTCATTTTGAGTATTAAACTTCTTATGGATGTGAATTCAATGATCAATTGAATTGATTCTTGCAGTAGCAACGACAATTATTTGGTATCAATGTGAATTCTGTGTGAATTTATTATTAGCTGATGTCAGTAGATCACAATAATTGATCTTTAGCTTCTTTTTCTTTTGTATTTTTATGCTGACAATATCTGGTAAGTGATTTTGTGTATTTTTCGTTGCCTTTCTCTTTGACAGGATAAAGTTGGTAAGTTCTATGATACTGGGCAAAAGGTTAGAAAAAATACCTGTGATGTTTCGGGTAAAAAAAAGTAAGAAAACTTGGTAATAATCATTGTACCTATCTCACCTTCCTGTGCTACATTCTTTTCCAATATTTTCTTCAGTGGTGTTGGTGGCCATTTGCTATATATATTTTGACATGTTTTGTTTGTCCTCTGAGTTTGCAAATTTACTATACAGTTTATCAGACAGTTGCTCAGTTTTCCAAGGACCTAACAGTAGTTCTTACCTTTGCCCGTATTTACATTGTGCAAAGGAAGGCTAAAATAAAATAACCTAGACAATAAATTTGTCAGTGTTAACTATTGATATTACGATTACCAACTACCACACCTCGTTCAACCTATTTCATGGAAGCCATGTGTTTTTTTTTCTTCGAGAATGTTAGACACAAAAATACTTGGGTCTTGTTTCAAGAGTGTAATACTAACACCATAACGGCTTGTACAAAAACTCTACGTTGTCTTCATTTACACTTAATGTTATCCATCAGCGGCCTTGTAGTAGGGATTCTTATATTCATACATGTGTGTCCTTGATGGAACCTGTAATTGATAATTTTAATGTTTTACTATTGGATTCATTTATGTTTTGTGCAGCTTATCAAAGTCATCTTTATCTATAAGTATTTGTTGTAATCTTATATATGTGGGTTTTTCTTAAAATGCAGTTTGCCATATTGCGAAGAACTACCTTGCTCATCTTCTCAATAGTAAAGTTCCTTTAATCCTAGGTATATGTAGTCACAATAACTTTTTACTGGTTGTCGTAAGGATTCTCATTGAACTTGAAAGTTGATAATTTTATGAAATTTTTTATTGTGGGTATATGAAATTTTTTACTGGTTCCTTTAATCCTAGATAATTTTATGAAATCTTTTTGAGAGTTTTTCTGATTCTTAAGATGTTATAACTTGTTATTACATCTTGCAAAGTCATATGCATCCATATGGTAAAAAATATTGGTCTAACTTCTTCTTTTTGGTTGCTTTTAGCCGTTTACTTTAAACTATCTCATTGCTTTTAATATCTTTTGAATGAGAATGATAATGAGTTTTAGTCTTCTTACGTGGTTATATGTTAATAGACGTGCTCTGGAAATTTATCATTTTATCTTACAGGTATTTGGGGAGGTAAAGGACAAGGAAAATCATTTCAGACTGAACTTATTTTCCAAGCCATGGGAGTTGAACCTGTAATTATGTCTGCCGGAGAATTAGAATCAGAAAGAGCTGGTAAGATGAGTTTGTAGAATGTCTATACTGCCATTTCTTCCATTTTCTTTTCTCCATGGCTACTTCCTAAATTATTGATGTTTTCTAATTATATCACTCAGTATATATTTTTATGTACATATATATAAATTCTCTGTGCAACTCCTTTTACTAATCTTAAACAACATATTGAGCTGTCATATTCTGCAAGGATAGTGGAAGACTTTTTACTGTGTTCTTAACTTTGTTGTAGAATCATGCTGTGTATAATCAAAAGTTACTTTACAGGAGAACCAGGAAAACTGATACGCGACCGCTATAGAACTGCCTCTCAAGTGGTCCAGAACCAAGTTAGAAGCTCTACCACTTTCAATGTTAATATATGTATGTCTTGGGTTATGAAGTTAAACAGTGTTTAATCGTTGCACAAAATTTACTTAGATTTATGATTCTCCCTCTTTTTCTTTCGTCTGCTTATACTGGGGTCTGAACATTGCCTATTGTGTGTGTGTGTGTGTGTGTGAGAGAGAGAGAGAGAGAGAGAGAGAGAGAGAGAGAGAGAGAGAGAGAGGTTAGCATTGTCATCTCAAAGACGGTATAGAGATGTGTTCTCCTGAAGTCTGAAAGAAAGCACTAGCAGAGCACCTTTAGCTCCTTCCATCTTCCAAATCCTCTGGAGGATAGACCTGTTTGAGAAATGGTTTCCCAAGTAGTAATTTATTTCTTCTTTTATATTAGGAAATAGATTCTGCTATAAAAGAATAACTCGGTCAAGCACTAAGTAATTCAAATTTTCACTTCTCTTGTTGTGTACATCATGCACATTTATTAGATAAAGCTTCTTTAGATCTCTTTCGGATTTTTATTAGACACTCCATCTGTAATAATGGGGAACAGCTTTATAAAATCTGCGGTTACGATTGCCTACTGGATGGTTTAGAGTCTAGACCATTCATGACATGATCTGAAAGGATTAGATTGAAGGACACACTGGAAAGTTGCTGGCAAGATACACCATATAGAGAAATTTAGAAGTGCTACAGTAATGAATGAACCGCCCTTCTAATTTTATCCCCACATTCACACCGGTGCCAAACTCAGCTGCATTTAAACTAGAACAGTGCTTCAAGGGTTATTTATTTAAAGATCATCTGTCACATCCGTTGGAAAAATGACAGAGTCCTTCAGCTAAAGATTGAAGGCTGTGCTCGCCATCATAGAAGACAACACGTCAAATTAGTTGCTTCCAAAAAGTTGTTTTACAGTCTACATATGTTTAGGTCATGGTAGTGATGTTTCATTCATGTTAGTGATGATGAACAACCCTTTTTTCCAACAATTTTATTTTTTTTTATATTTTTATTTTATACCATTCTATTCTTCTTGGTTATTTCAGGGCAAGATGAGCTGCTTGATGATCAATGACATTGATGCTGGCCTTGGTAGATTTGGTGAGAACTGTATGATTTAGACTGGAAATTTTATAACTTCCCAAGAGAAAAAAGGAAAGGCTTAGCTTGTGCATCAGCCAGTACCAACCTTTTCCATTCTTTCTTTTCTTTCTCTTTTTTTTTTTTTGTTTTTTGGTTTTTCAGGAAGAATGTGTTTATATGGTTTTATATCTTTCCAACATTAGTCGTTGTGTGTAGGAATGACTGAAGACCTTTTAGTTTTATTCATGTTTCAGTTTTAGTGAAATGTGTTATTGTTTATTCTTTTGTAGGAAACACTCAAATGACAGTCAATAATCAAATTGTTGTTGGAACATTGATGAATCTATGTGATAATCCTACAAGAGTTAGTATTGGACAAGACTGGCGAGAATCAGACATTACAAACAGAATTCCTATCATTGTTACAGGAAATGATTTGTCAACAATATATGCTCCCTTAATCCGTGATGGAAGGATGGAAAAGTTTTACTGGTATGTGATTGTTCAACAAAGGATAAATTTGCCTTTTTGCTGGTATGTGATTTTCGACGAAGGATTAAGAGCTCCTGTTTAGTGATTTGAAGGAACAAACCAGTTTAATTTGACATCTATTTCTTCCACTGGAAAAAAACTTAACGTTCATTTTTGAAGTGTTCAAGTATACCCAGTTCCAAGCTCCAAACTTGCACATTGAAAGGAGAAGTTGTCTTGGAGATTTGTGCCTTCATCATCCTTGAAGGAAATAATTGCCCGCATAATTTCTTATTTAAATTTTCCTCATATCAGTGAGTCTTTGTTTGAATGAAAAGAAAAGTATTTGTATGTATGGGGATCTTTCCTATTGGAAATACAATCAATTTTCTCAAGAAAATCGGTTATCTCCTTGTCCATGACCTTAGTTGGATAGATGTTTTGTACGTCTTTTCCTATAGAAGTGATTTCTTCATCAACCTTGTTTGCATGAACCACATGATTAATAATATAATCACCACAGGATGGCGAATAACATGCATGTTCCATTGGAAACAGCTGTCTTTTCCTCTTTTTCTGTTCATGAATTCTCTATTGAATGTGTTGGGCCTTTTTCCGTAAATTTGGACTATGTAGCCAAGATTAGTGTGGATTACAATGTTGTTCAAGACAGTTGTAAACCAAATATAGTTCTTGATGTTCTGGTACTGAATTGCACTATTGTTATTGTTAATTACATTCTTCTTTTATTGACCACACCGTATCTTTAATAATTTCTGCTGTATGTCAAATGCTATTCTATACTAATTGTTTGTGTATTTTTTTATTTAATTTTATGGAGTTTATGTTTGATACTTACTTTTCCTTTTTTGATTAGAAGGAACCAAGACATGTCACCCTTGTTTGATATGTTGTTTCTGAAACAGGCAGCCTAACCACGAGGATATCATTAATATTGTTCACAGAATGTATGAGAAAGATGGCATATCTAGGGATGAAGTTGTAAGTATAGTGGACACTTTTCCTAATCAAGGTAACCCACTGCTCTCATATCCTCTCTGTTCACAAAATCAGTGCCTTCAATTTTCTTTTCAGCATGTATAGTAATTCCAATCTGAAAATCAATAGACAAGAAACACTTGTTTTCATCTTCTCAAAAAAGAAGAGAAAAGAAGCATAGACAAGAAGCACTTCTACACACCCATATACACGTGGATTCTCAGTTTCAAGATGTTCTGGATTCACCATAGGCTGTTGATCATAACGTCCTCAATTGTCTGCAAGTGTGTGTGTGATCTTGACCAGTCGGTTTAAATATTCTGAATTCGTACACTGTCACATCTTGCAACGTAGTTAAAATAAAACAAACAGTATACTAAAGGTTAAAATAGTAATATAAAACATTATCTTCCCAAGTATCATATTCATATGCGGAAAGCAATCTCACGCACAAAGGAAATGGCACTGTGTGTGTTTGAGTCCGTGTAAACATTACTAAAGAAAATAACTTTTTCTTTTCTCCACTTGATGTCTTTTGTTATATACAGTACTAAAATTTTCATTTCTAACATCTTTCTAGAACATTAAACCTGCATCTTTGCTTAGTTAAATTTCTTTTCGAGCGGTTGGGAGGGGGTGGGTTGCTGTGAGAGTTGAATCTGAAGATTTTTGTTCACCGTTACTTTCATATTATAATTTGAAGACTTGTGCATTATAGTTTATTTCTTTTTATTGTTATTACTATTTACTTTCGATGACTGGGCAGCACTGGATTTCTATGGAGCTTTGAGGTCTCGAACATACGACCGGTCAATTTCTAAGGTACATTACAATCTGGTTTGAAATGTGCGACCACTGTAACATATTATCGAATTATTATATCAAGTGAAAAGATTGGGAAGTCAATCATGTCTTTCTGTGATTGAACATTTGAGTCCTATAAATACAATTTGTTTTTTACCCAGTGGGATTTAGATGTTAAATATCATAGTGGTAATCTGTGTTACTGTTGAGTATTGACATACTATTTGTAGGATCATGCCTAACTTGTTGCCTAGTTTTCATGCCTGATGCCTTACCTGTTGGGCATTATATTCAGTAATGCTCCAGCTTCTCAAAGTCTTCATGCCTAACTCGTTGATGAATAACCAACGAAACAAATAATCACAAAAATTCAGAAGGATAAATTATGGTGTAACCTTTAGTGTCAAAGAATCTGAGAGACCAATGGATTACCATTAGTTAACACAATTAATATAAGAGAACAGAATTTGATATTTCATGTAAATCTTTGTAATCTGTTTCACAAGAATTCTAAAAGGGCAATGCTAAAAAGAATGATGTTTTCACTGCAGATAAACTTGATAATGAGAGATAGCAGTGCAAATAGTTCCCAATATGAGTTAAAACTAGTCTAGGTTAGCTTGATTTCTAACATCTCTAGTTTTATGTCATCTTATTTCTTGTAAAACTTTTTAATTAGTTATGCACATTTGTTGTCTAACTAGTTTCCTTCTTTTCTTTTTTAGTGGGTTGAAGATATTGGAGGTGTTCAAAGTCTGGGAGACAAACTTCTAAAGCGAAGAAAAAATGACAACCTTCCTGCGTTTACTCCTCCAGAGGTAGTGTCATCAATTTTAACCAGTGTTTCTTTACAAACCTGAAATCCGTATCACAGCTAAACAAACGATTGAGTGGTTTTCCGTTTCCCTTGTACAGCAAACAATTGAGGCTTTACTTGAATCAGGCTATTCTCTGCTCAAAGAACAGCAATTGATAATGGAGACTAAACTTTCAAAGGAATACATGAAGAACATGGATGACTAGAACTTGGGATGTCATTGTTATGCCTTGTAATTTTGTTCTGTTATGCAAGGGTGAGTGGATTTTCCTTGGCCTGTTGCATTTGTTGCATTTGCATAAATGGATTTGTGGAAATATCATTTTCAATCACTACAAAGCAAAACTGTCAAATCACACTTGCGCATATATATTATAATTTTTTTTTTCTTGTTTTCAGACAAATCCAACGGCGAGCGTGTGTTTATCGCTAATGGTAAAACCATATTTCCCGTCGTATTTGGATGAAGTTTTGTTTTTCTTTTATATTTCTGGTTTGATCATAAGTGCAAGTATATCCACTAAATTCATAACCATACGACGACTATGGTAACAATTTATAGCAGCAGATGATTAAGACATTCTTTCTTTTCATTGAAAATAAATTGATTTAGCAATTTGTATTATATTATGATATCATCACCCATCACATTCTGAGAAATCACTTCTCCTTAATTGGCTTCCAAGCCCTCTGAACAAATTAAGCTACTCAGCCACTAAGCTAATGCTCAACGAATGATTCAGCTATGACATATCTCTAGTGTCTTGTAGCACTCTAGCAAATGCCACGTGTAATTCAAATTGACCCCTTCTTTTTCCAGCTTCTAATTTTATTTATTTTTATTCTAACTTGTTATTTAAGTTGTGAATTTTGGAGTTATTGACCTTTAACCACGACCATTCATTTTTCAGGTATGGTCCACTTGTGAAAAACACTTTGTTTGTCTAAGCATTTTGTCACAGGAAAATAATTATATGGTTTTCAATTTATTTTTAAGGTTGCGAGATGTAGGGGCGGAGCCACTCATAGGCCAGCAGTAACCCTGGCCACCCAAAAGTTTCGAACACCTATACAATAACATGTCATTGTGTATAAATATTACAAGAAAACTATCATATAAATATATATATATATATATATATGGTACGTGAAATTTGTTAACTTGTGTAAAAATCAATTCAACTAAAGCCTGTTTTTTATAATTTCTCTCCCCAAACATGAAATCCTAGCTCCGACACTAGCCAGATGCATCGAAGTTCCAACAATGTCGTTCTTTCTTTTTTTAAAAGGGAGAGGGATCTCTCTTCAGAAGTTTTGGCTGCATATATAACACATACATGACATACATTAAAGAGCAATCTTACAACTTACAAGAACATCCACTTTTCTCTCACTAAATGGTGGACAGAATATATGCTTCGAAGGTCAACCATCAACAATTCTGTGGACAAAGCAATCTGCGTCTGAGATAGATGATTTATGGACCCTAAGCTGTTTATATAGATAATGCTTTATCCAATATTCATCTGGATGAACTTAACTTGGAATATGAACATTCGTTGAATTTGCTTTATTTTTCACTTCCCTTTTTCACATGACTTTGTGAATAATTCTTAGGGCAAGAGCATAATTCCATGATTATCCAACTCTACTTTGATTAATAAATTTTCAAATCCTGCCTTTTTCTACTTCATTATTTATGTTGCTAAATGGGCAAAGTCTTGAAAGGCAAAAGGGGACCACACACACAGGTTCTTTACGCATATCATCAATAAAAGAAAGCATTCATGGAATCTAATGCTTAAACGTGAAACAGCTGAAAGTTGTTTCTATATAACAAAAGTAATTTTGCATCTTTTAGGAGAGGGGGATGCGAACTCGGGTGCAGAATGAGAAGCATATCCGCTCTAGCCAACTTGCCTAAGCCCGTATAATTTGGTGAATCAATTTGATAACTCGAGCATTGTTTGCAAACCATGCAAAAGACTATCTTAATTGCCAATTTTATGTGTCTAAGGGTTGTTGCTTTACATTGTAAAGTCGCTTGCAAATGCTAAAAGAAGATGCACAATAGCACTAATTGTGCTATCTTGTCTCATTGGCTTTGAGTTAAAGCATGGATGCCTTTGATAAAGAAAAAAAATGATATGATTGGTTGGGAAGGCATCACTTGTGAGCTCATTGTCTTTGATGCTAACATAATATCACATACTTGACAAAAGGCCTTCATCTCCTTTTCCATATGCTCCCCAATTTTGTTTTCACATTATTCAATTCAAGAGTAAACCCAATACGGAAAGTTTCATGATGGTGTCGAAATTTCAAATTTTCAACACCATTCACGACATGAAATATGCTTCATCATCCTTTTTGCATTGACAAAATACATACGATATCAGTGGTTCTCAGAGTATATAGCATGATTCTCATCTTTTTATTGTTGTTGTTATGGTTGTTGTTGCAAACTCGTCCTACAAAACGAGGCTCCACTCTTTTGTTTTTATTATTATTATTATTATTATAGAAAAAAGACGATATGATATAATTGAGGAAAGAAGTACAATTCAAAACAGATAGGCACAAGTCAAGAGGATTGTGCAAACATCTCTATACATAAGGGATTGATCATCATCGATCTAACCAAGCAACTTACTCCCTCTCCGTTAAAAAGTGATTAAAGGGAACTACAAATCCTCAAAAAGTACACATTAATGATAGCTGGAAGGTCTAATGTTCAAAGCAAATCTTGCAAGGTGATTGTCACGCTATTAGCTATGCGGTGAATATGGGTAAAATCATCCCCAGTGATCAAACACAACAAACATTTAGTGTCTTTTCCATGGGACCAACCGAAGAATTAATTATCAGAAGACGAAGGCTTAAGTGGTGAGACGATGTGGAGAGCCACACTCTCAAAGCTTCCTCCACTCATTAAAATTTCAAAATTCCATCATTGTTGTCTTCCTTAGGGACACTAGAGACTAGTGAGATAGAGAAGCATATTAAAAACATCTGCCAAGCCTCAATTATTTGTATACAATCAGTCGCTTTCGTAGTACATAACAAATGGCTTTATCATTGTCTTCAAGTTAAGGAGAAAGTTTTGGATTTAACTCTTTAATACATTGAAAACGTAATAAAAGAGTGCCTTATTTGTGGATGCGAAGATTATTAGCATTCAATTCTGATAGGGAGATGCCTTACTAACTATTAGGGTTTAGTTTAATTTCTCTTGACTTTATAAAAAAAAAAGTATCGACTTGGAATCATTCTACCCAGTAATAGTAGGGTTAGAATTTGACCACCTATCAGTCTATCACACCTAATTTTTGGGTCAAGCTTGATATGTTTCTTTTGGGATATGGAATTAGTACTCGTTCAGTCTCTAGTATTTCATTGGATTTTACCAATACTTTGGTTCGTATATTTTTAACTTGAAAATATAGGACCGAAGTATTCTGTCTTCGTGTGAGTTAGCTAAAGTTACATTGCACATACAAATGTATCCTACAACTTAAAGGTGTTGTTCCTTTTAATTTCATTATTATCACCATATATATATATCTAACCTCGAAGAATTAGGTTTTAGACAAGTGAAAGTCCCAATCTTCCTTGTCACTAGGTCTTTCGTATACTATTTCTTTCTTATTCAATGTCATGTTTGAATATATATGATTCTCATTCACAGTATATGAATGTATCATTCTAGTATATGTATATAGCTTGATACGCATGATTGGGTTGTTCTTAATATAATAGATTATATTAGATTGCATTAAGATTGGATAAAACATTACTATTTTGTGTTTAGTTACGGTATCTCAAGGCTCGAGCGCCAAGGTTGAGGCCGATTTTCTTGTGTCGGGTTATTGGGCTGGCTCCGACGAAGCAAGGTCCTCAACTTCCTTCAGTTAGTTCGTTCGTATTCTTCGTCCAACTTGATTTTACCAATCTACTCATATTATATTATGTGTATTTATATATTAATATTTAATAATATACCCCGAATCCATGACATATCAACTAATCAGTATGACATATCAACTAATCGATAACACTGCGTAATGATATAACGGTCATATTAAGATGGTGACGTGTTATATTATAATTTGTAGTCGTAAAAGCTTGAGCACGCTTGATAACCAAACGTTTCTGCACCATACAGTATTGAACACGTGGAGAAGAGAGCTTGCCGACACCATTGAACTTACAGAAAGCTTAACAAAGTCAAAAAAACTCTATTGGAATTCAGAATTTCTCATTGAATTTTAATAGTAGCTAATTTACAAAAAAAAATTAGGCAAAAAGTTGTTAATATAAATTCAAACAGTCAAACCGCCCTCTCCACGGATTTTATTGGACTTTCTGTTTATAAGAAGAAGAAAAAAAAACCACACATAGGACCCCGACAAAACAGAAATGATGAAACTTACAAAAAGTCCAAGAAAATGGTAAAATTGTAACACGTGTTACATTCCCATTCAAGGATGTATTCTTTTGGTCAGCCATTCAAATTGGTACTAGTATGGATTCTAACACCACAGGATTAGGCCTTTACAAAATATGCGTACCTAACAATCTAGGCATTATCTGTGGACAAGTGACAAACACACACGGGTATTTGTATGATCTAGTGTAGCGTATTTGTAGTTTAAGTAGTTAAGAGTGTGATTCGTACACTCAAAGTCGAGTGTTTGATGCGAGATAGCGTGTTTCCCCATCACACTTTCCTGTGGTAGAGAAAATTTCTTTTACTTAATTGAAGTTCATTTGAATTTAAAACATTCTCAAGGAAGTGTTATTATGTTGCAACGATACTAGTATCAATAAAAGCATGGAGTAGCCGGTGTCCCACTAGTGCAGTGATAAAGAATTTTGTCTCCACCCAGTTGATCCTGGGTTCGAGTTCGAGGCCTGACATTGTAAAGAGGGTGTGATTCCCTTCCCCCTCCCTAACTATTGGCCCAAAAAAAAAAAAAAAAAAAAAAAAACCATAGAGTTTTCGTCTAATCAACACCCAAATACAGAAATTAAAGAATCATTATGTAATAAACTTTTATTTAATTTGTAGAATGAAATGATATGCTATTGCCACCTCCATTTCCTCACACCCAGGTTTTATAATAATTTTTTACAAGTTTACTCTTACGTATGCAACTTGACTAGTGCATAAAATTAGTATAAACTGCCACCATTGGTTGGCCTCTAGCATCTTTCTTGGATGTGATCAATAAGAATAAGAGGGAGGCAAAACAATTGGCTTGCCTTTCTGGGCTGCTGCTCTCCCCCACCCACGGTTATGGCCATTAATAATTGGCAATTAAATATAAGATATCGGTAATAAGGTTTAGGGCTTTTTTTTAGATGAAAAAAGAATCTTGGGTTTAGTTTAGTAGTAGTTTATGGAGCTTAATTGTTAATTGAATCCACATATTATCCATCATTTAGAGTTAGTCTAGTGGCTACAATTATTGCAATGAAACCTTTTTTTCTCTGCAGCCACTAAACCAAAGTGAATTATTCACCATGAGCACTCAAAGCAATTGTGATTGGCCTTTTGTGGTTCGTTTGTATTTGTGGCTAGCGATCGGCTTTTCTGGCTGAATCATGAATGCGATAATAAAATTTCTCAACAAAAAAAAAAAGCAGTTGTGATTCTAATTATGGTATAATTACAAATATTAATTATATAAACAAGTATCTTTATGCAAGCAACCATTACGTGAAGTTTCTCTCTTTTCTCTCCAACCAAAATTAAATTTTTTAAAATTCTCTAGCTTCAATCTTCCCCTATGGCCAGAACTTTATAATTACACTACTGCTTCCTGGCAAGTAAAAATCTTAATACCCTTTCATACAAAGAAGAGAGAGAGAGAGAGGGAGAGAGGTAATGCGTGTCTTTTTCTTAGTTCCCTCTTCTTCTATTTTCAATAACCCAATACAATTGGATAAGGTCATTTTCAACTTTCACATAATTTAAGAAGACGTACGTCGAGAAGAAAACTGAACAAACAGTAAAACCAGATTAGATGTGTCCATCCATACATATACATCCATACATACTTTTAAAAAAGTCTTATAAAGTAGGGTTTTGCAATAAAGAATATAATAAACAGAGAGAGAGAGAGAGAGAGAGAGCAAGTGTCGGTGGCACTTATTAGAAGCTTATAACAGACAAACCGGTGAGCAGGCTGCTCTCCACTGTGATTTTTTTCCAAAGCTCTCTCTGTCTCTCCGAGTCTCTCTAAAACCATTTCTCAATCTGCAAGAAATACAGATATTTTGCTAAGGTATATGTAGCAAGTGAGAGAGAGAGAGAGAGAGAGAGAGAGAGAGAGAGAGATCATCAGAGTGTATGTGTATGTGTGAAAGAGAGAAGGGTGCAGGCCTGGCAGGGCAAAGGAGCATAGCGATTAGGGTGAGTAGTGGTGGTGGGGGGTATAACAAGAAAAAAATCAAAGGCAGAAAGAAAGTAAAAGTTATCAAAGAAAGGTTGATGGATTTTTGGCACAAGATGATCTTCCCTGTCCGCCGCGTCTGGCTTACTGTCTCTGCTCGCTTCAAAGCTCGCAAAAATGGTCAGTTCACAATTTTTTGTTTTTCTTCTGCTCCACATATATAATATCTATGTTTTTACTTATTTTGTTATTTCTTTTATACATGCCATGTTCTTAGTAATAACGTCCGGACGTCCGGAGAAAATATATATAACATGATTGGGAAGAATAAGAATTTAATCTCTATTTGTTTTCAATAAGAAGCAAAGTTTTAGTTTCATTTCTCCCTATCAGTAAGTCTTCCTTTCTTTGTGATTGAACAAGTTCTCCAATGTTGATCCATCATCAGTGATTTAGTGCTGCATTTTTTTTTATAATTTTTTTGCTACATCATTAAATGGGTTTTTTTATAGGCTAGATCCCACCTCTCTCTCTCTCTCTCTATCTCTCTCTCTCTTCCATGCTCTCTGGCCACCACATCTCATCCCCTACTTCTGGAGTTGTGGTCCCTTTCTGTATCCCCATATTTATAATTATTTTAACAACACTTCAACATCATTAGCCGCATAACAGTGTTCATATTTCAATATCTTTGATTTCCCTCATTAAAAACTAAAGTCGTTTTCTTTGATCCGACTTGAACTAATATATCTTTTCCCTCCCTGTTTTCTTTGTACATTTTTTTAACATATATTAGTTTACCCTTACAAGCAACTGAATTATTTTTTACAATTTGCATCTCTTTTTATTTTACCACAAGGTCAAATTTATCTAAACATGTATATTTAATAAATATTGTCGGTGCTTGAGTAATTGAATTTGTTTGTAACCGGAAAAAAAAAAAATTTGGTCAAAATCAACGATCGATTTCGTTCTAAAATATTTAATCCCAACTGCCGATTGGTGACTTTGCATGAGAAAAGTCTTACGAGATTAAATAAATTTGAAGACTCATGAGTCATACCTAAAAAGTACGACTGTGGCTATTTTTTTTCTTTTTCCTCTATTTTTTAATCATTAATTAAGGGGGCTCATAGAAAAATAATTAATTAAGTGGTGCTGGTAATTGGAGATTACTTTTAATTCATTTTGCCAAAAAAATAAAATAAAATAAACAATAGTATTTTCTTGTGATGATGAGCTGCTTTTTCATTTGAGCTCGCATCTCGCTGGCCTCCCCACTAAGCAAGTTGTTTCTTACCAAACTTCCACAATTCTCTAGTGAATGCTTACAAGTTGAAGTTGGCGTCATTTGTTTGCTAGGCGCGGGATTCATTGAATTATTGTGGATGCAAATTCATCGTTTTCTAAACGACTTTGAATTGTTGATTGATGTGTAATTAACATAAAAAATAGGTACAACGATTGTCGGCACCTTAAACACGTAGCTATATAGGCGACTTTTTCTTGCATATATTTTCTTGCTTAGAGCTATGGTTATAGTAATTCTTTATATTTACTATTATAAATTTAAAATAACTGATAATTTATCCAAGTTTAATATACTTTGCCATTTGAGAAAACAAGCTTTGATTCCATCGTGAGGGGAGTTTCTTTCCACCACCACCACCACCACAACAACAACCAATGATGAATTCAACCAAACCTTTCAAATAGTTATAAAAACAGAGTTTTTTGTTTTGTTTTGTTTTGTTTTTTCTTTTTTGTAATTTCTTGCAAATAGGCCCAAAAGAAAAAGAAGATTGGCACATAGATTATTGAAAGATCCCATTGCTGGTGCGCTATCCACTAGAGTAAATCAAGGCAGGCCAAAGTGTGTGTGATTGTACGGAATTTCCTAGTTAGTGATTAACTCCTGCCATTCAAATTGATGGACCTACTTGTAAGGGGTTTATAGCAAAAGTGGTTAAGATCATTTACCCGTGCACCTGAGATCTAGGTTCGATCCCCCCTTCCCTAATATCTGTCTCTTGTATAGAAAAAAAAATAAAAATTGATGAACCTACTTTGGGGACCATCCAATTTCTATTTTACATCTCATAAAAGTAGTCACCAATCTTCTGTTTTGTCTTTGGGCCGAAAGCTGAGGGGCCTAAAGAGATAGGATCAACATCTTTATTGATGCAACTTGATCTCCACCAGATCACTAAAATAGTGGCCTGACAACAACCTCAACATATTATTCTAATCACTATCTTGAGCATGAAATTTCCCACACCAAAAAATATCATTGTCGACGGTTGATGTTTGTTGTTTGAACCACCAACATCTCTGCCACTTGGAAGCATCTTGTATCAGATGTATCACATGATATCCCAACTACCTGGGACATCATCATGATAAGTGTCACATTATTTCTTTGGTTGTGGTCAATGAATTAATGGCTAACAAAACAACAGTCGATGTGTGTTAAGCCAGTTAGTCAAGACAGTGAGCCCGCTTTCCTTACACCAAAGTTCTTAAATTGACGTATCAAAACACGAACAATGTATTTGATTTAGAATACTTATCAAGAAACTAATCTGTGGTTGCTAACTCTTTGGCTAAGAACTTGAGATACTTGTATTTGGTTTAGAATCTCCTCTCATGTCACTTACAAGTCTTGTTTTGGAGCAGGTGCTGGACTTTTGAAGCTTCATGACGATGTACAAACCTGTGGATATCAAGATGTGCAGGTGATGTGGCAGATGCTGAGCAGAGACACTGAGCTGACAAGTCACCATTCCAAACGCAAACAAAGACCCTTCTGGAGAGTTTTTGAATTTTCTAGCAACAATAGTAAACCGTCACCACTCTCTTCAAATCATGCATGAAATTAAACAGTCAGATACTATAAAAATAGTGACAATTAATAATGTGTTGCTGCTGCCCCCAAAAAAAGAAAGAAAAAAAGCACATTTGGCATCAAATTTTTACTGTCATTGATCCAAGACTTACAGTGGCATATGGTACACAAGCTGTTGCAGGTGTCAAAACCACAGAGTGATATAAGGTGAAATTGTGTATCTATTTTCACCTCTATTGTGTGTAAATTAGTACTATCAGAGATGACCCAAGTGATCATTTGTAAATATAAATAATGTTTTTCATTGAAAAATCAGAAAAAGAAAAGCAGATCATTCAAAAGAGCCTCCATATATAGATAGAGAGCTCATTTTTCCCTATTATCATTTGTAAATATAAATAATATAAGTTGGTGGTTCTGAATTTCGTAACTGAGTTTGACTTGCACCACGTGTAATGAGGTTTGAAATTAGAATAATGCTACTCTTACCACATTTGCAACAATAAAAAAAAATTGTCAAAAAAAATCTACCCATCTTCTTCTTCGACGTGTGTATGTGGTAAAAACACATTTAAGAATATCACAATTTTTCCAAAAGGTACAAAACGAAGAACATGTTATGCTGCTAACTTATCTTATTAATAGGATACAATCCATGAAATAAAAATGATGAAAACAGAAATAAATGGAGATATATAAAATTACATATCCTTACTTAATATGTAAATAAGTTAAACTTGGTAGGCAAGTTAATATAGAAGAAACAAACATCCAACATAACTACACATGCTACAAAATGTGTTACCTAAAATTCAGGTAGAGTAAAAGACCGGCACCATTGCTACATAGAGGGGTGTATTGAATTGGGATTTTGGTGGATATTGTAACAAAAAAGAAATTTTCCTTTCAAGAAACAAAAAAGAACTACACTGCAGAAATATTACTTACAAAACAAACTATTTTGGTGTTAAAATCTTGGAAACGACCCCATCCATCAGGTGCTTGGTAACATTACGTTCCAAAGATAAGCCGGAGAATTACAAGACTCATCCTTAGACGAGGGCAAAGAATACTCATTCACAGGAAAGAATACAATTGTATAAAAGAACAGTTTAAGAGAGGGAAGATTAAAAGGGGCCAGAAAACGAAGGGGGTGCCATAAGGCCTTCAGTTTTCTTCTCTTCATTTCTTTGGTATTAAGTCCCTATAGATGTACAAAATATTAACTAAATTTTCTTTAACCGCCTTCTTCTGTCGTCTTTTGTTAATCAAATGTCCAATGAAATCATTATAGACAATTCTGCTTACTGAATCTGTCATCCCACAAAAAGCCTGCCAAATCTAGAATGCATAGTGTGCCTGCAATGAATTCATTATAGTCATCATCACCACTTCACCACAAACGGAAACAGAAGAAGGAAAAAAAAAATACAAGCAAATTAAGAAGCTTGCAGGCAAAGTTAAAAATTTTCGTATAGACAACTATTGCGGAAAGAGTTTTTAAAAAACATAAGAAAGAAAAAAGAAAAGAAGCTGAAATCCAACTCATAAGAAAAAATAAATAAAACCAATGTACGGCCTTTTATAGCATAGGGCATGACCATTGGGGGGTGGCGGGGGGTTTCTAAAATGCCTACTTTGAGCAAGAATAACAATCTATAACCTTTTTGCTCCCTCAAATTAAAGATGACCTAATCCCACTTTTCAAACCAAATGCATTTATAATTTCCAAATTAGGTAAACTATAGAACAAGTCTTAAAGTGGTCCAGCAGAAATTGTATTATGTTATAGAAATTTAGAACTTGCTATTGTATCAAAAAACTTAAACATTGGGTAGGTGTAGTAAACTACCTGTACAAGAGACGCATCAAAATGGCTGATCACTTAACCGCCTTGCAGTACCTTACATGGGTCAAGCTGTCCGCTGCAGTAACTGGAAGGGACAGCAGACAGTTCCTGCCTTCCCTTCCATTCTTCACCAGGTTTCAAAGTAATAGGCTTCTCCACACAAGCAGCCTCAACACAGAGCATATGCTTGTACTCATCATCCCCAAAATCAGAAATTGCCTTTGCTTTCTTATCCCATGGATTCCAGACCACTGCAATGGAAAAGGACCATCTGATAAACACTAAAGCCAAGTTTTGTTTTGTATGCCATAACCACTTACGCGAAACGTGCAGAACCTTCTATGTTCGCTCAATTGACTTGGTATCTAGCTAGGGCTCATCATTTGGCCCGCGGGCTCATGGGCCTACGGGGGCCCGCCCGGCCCATTGAAAAAAAGCCCGGTCCGGCCCGTTATGGGCTTTGAGAGGGCCCGGCCCGCTTGGGCTTGGACCGGGCTTGGGCTTGGGTGTTTGAAGCCCGGCCCGGCCCATAGGCCCGGCCCGATTAAGCCCATTAAAGCCCGGCCCGTTAGGCTCGCATACATATATAATTATGTATAAATAAAGGTTTAGGATTAGGATTATATCACTTGAATGACAAATCCCCCTCTTTAATTTTTTTTGTGTGTTACTTGTTATAAAAATTGTGTTTGTTTCCATTGAATTCTACTCATTCTAGTTTATAATTGGATAATTAGCACATTAACTTGTGTCATTTATTAATACAACAATTATATATATATATAATAAAACAAACAACATATCATATCACCAAACATAATCATACCACCAAATATAATCATACTTTTCTTTAACACATCACCAAACATTTGCATATTTATTCATACCATCCTTATAAATTTTTTTTTTTTTTTTTTTTTACACTTATTATTTTTTAGGCCCATTTCGGCCCGGCCCGGCCCGATTGGCTTTTTCAAGCCCGACTCATGAGATGGGCTTGGGCTTTGAATTTTCTAAAAAAACTCGGTCCGGCCCGGCCCGATATTTTCTCTCTCCTCTTTGAAGCCCGGCCCGGCCCGGCCCATTGACGAGCCCTATATCTAGCCATAGTTAAATAAACAGTAGCATTCACTTAACAAAATAATAAAAGACAGATTGGTTCTTTGCTAATTCTTTTAATGTTTACAATTATCATAACAGCTTGTCTAAAATTATCAAAACAGCTTGTCTAAACCCTATACACCTTCATCAAAATACAGCCTTTAATTTCTTTGATAAGTTTCTCAACATAATATAGTTTTCTAGCAAAGAAAAATGAATGAACAAAAACTCACCAGCATCTGGAAGTCCGTCCTTCCGTAACACAAATGTTCTCTTCCTCTCATGGTCCAGAATAGCAATTTTTGTAGGCGTACTCAGATAAATTTTGTCCACCTTGACAATGAAAGTATCATTTACTAACAAATAAACATATATATAAGAACCAAAACAAAAGTGCCAAAAATACAATGCATCTGGACAAGGACAAACACTAACTTCTGACTCGAATGTTATTGCATCCCCTTGCTCAGTAAATCGCTCTCTACCCTTCAAGTTGTCCAGATAATCCAGTGTCTCTAGTCCTTCCACTCGGACTTCACTAAACATAGACAACATGACAGTTAATGTGCAAACCACACAAAAGGAACACTTCCAGCAATGGATTATGTAGATGCACATACAGGGATCTCCATTATGTATTTAACTAAAACTTCTGCTCGCATTTAAATATCACAGCTAGAATGTGGGATGTGTTATTGCCCCTTCAAAAAAAAATATTAAAAGATAATTTATTTAGTTTAATTGTCTACTAGAATATTTCTTATAATGCTAGAAATGGCATACAATGCAGATCAGAACTAAACAAAATCTGATGAATGTTACCCTAGAATATCATTTTACCATTCCATTTTCACAACCCGATTCTGAAAGGAATTATAACCTGGTGTTTTTAATAAATATATGGCTGAACTAATACTGGTTAAATAACAGCAAGGGCACAATAATAGCACATGTTTATGATGCTTGCCAGTCAAATACAGCTGCCCAGGAAACATGAATTTGATTATAAAGAATTCAAAACAATAGCAAGAAATTGCATCACTAAACCTGATATCAGTTACGAAAAGATAGGTGTGATAAGCGAATGTGAACGTAAACGACTTTCCATCAGTGTTTGTATTTCGGATGCGGGAAGTTAGCATCAAATCTCCTCCTGGTCCTAGAGTAACCCTAAGGCGAAATTCATATCTGCAAGTGATTGCTATTACATCATTACTTGACCAAGCAAACAGAGATCCATGGGATTGCAACAAACATACATTAAAGCAAAAACAAAAAACAAAAATGAATAAGAACTGACATATTTGAAATCTAACACTTCGTAGAGCATAGAATTGCATTCTAATGAACTGATTGTGCAAAATTATAACACTATAATCACATATGTCGTTCTATAATATGTCTGTGTATGTATGTGTGTATAAACAGAAGCACAGATCTCGAATTTTCCTGTTCCAGCCACCAAGGAAGCAATTACATGCTACCTTAGCTGAATTAAACATGTAATTATCAAATTTAAGTCCACTACCTGTGCGACCAGATCTTTGAATCCTCTTCAGAGGGTTTAAGGATTAAATCAATAAAAGCCTTGTTGCCGCTATTTGTTGGAAATGGAGGGGGATCATGATCAATACTCCAAAACCTATTCCTTGCAAATCCATGTTGTTCAAGAGAACCATGACTTCCAAACTGCATGTGCCAACTAATTATTATTATTTTTTTAAAAAGAAATACTACCAAGCAAATAAAACAGAAGATAAAAGATGAGAAACTCCTACTTGCGGAAAGCAGATTGGAATTCCTCCACGGATAGCCTTAGGAGACTTAAAAGTAGCCTGCAAGAAACATGCATACATTTTAGAAAAGGAGGGGGGAACACATACTGAAAACAATCTTTAGGCCTAACAAAGATCAGATTATCTCATCTCATCCTTATGTTCCTCAACAATCATTCTCCCAATATCCATCATCTGAGTTTGTTCCTTTTAGTTCTATGTCCTCTCTAAGCTTTAAAGCCAGCCACGGAGCTACGAATGCAACAGGGCTACTAAGCAAGATTCCCCATATAATTTTAATTTGCTGTCCACATTTAATTTTTTTCTAAATTCATTTGGGACATAATAAAGAAAAAAGTTTGAAATCATCAATAGAATGACAGGTTCAAGCTACATCAAGTTTGCGTTCTACAAAAAGGCTGAAAGAGCACTTCTTAAAAGTGGGTTATCAGGTTCAAGCTATAACTATGGCATCGATCGCTCCAAGAGGTTTATTGGGTGTTCTGCATGAAAATGGGTTGCATTCTGCAAAATGACTTAACTGTTTAATAACATCCGTGACAATATACTTATCTCATTTAAATAGTTTTCTCACAATAAGTAACAGCTGAAATGTAAGTTGCGCTTGTGCGGATAATATCTAACATGCACGTTTTGTTTTCCTAGTCCCTAATGTGACTGAAAACCAATCAATAGCATATGAATAACTAGAAGTAACTTCAAGAAAAGTTATCAGTTATGTAAAGATAAACAACTTCCGTGCAACATCTCTACCAAAATGTGATACCTTGCTACTAACAAAAAGCAACTCTTCCCCATATTCATTTTTCCATGATGTAACTTGACCGCCATACAAATACACCTGTTTCAAAAGTAGACAAAATATTCATTAGTAATCTAAGAATTAGCCTTAGATGTCAAACTTGAGGACTCACGCATGAAATATAGAGGAACACTCAAGTTAATGCCATACAGGCAGAATTCATGAGATTGAATAAGGAATAAAGTCAACAAGTTGACAACCACATCACTCTAAGACCATAGATTTTCTTTTAAAGAAAGGAATGAAATATTACACACGGAAACTTTGTCAAAGAAGAGATTATTGGTACTATGTGGAATGTACTCAAATGCTTTAGCAAATCAATACTAAACACTACACATGCTCGCACACTCGCGAGTCACATCCAAACACACACATGAAGCATAGTAGTCCAGAAAAGTTCCATATTATGCGGTAAATTTAAAATACCAATGGCATTCTCTACCATAAGGTTGTAGAGTTAACATAGGTTAATGGCACACAAACTTTCAAAGAACTTTTTGTACTATGAGATCTATGACATATAACAGGAAACAGATTAGTGTTTAGCATGGGAACGTATAAAAAGTGCAAAAGCCAGAACATTTTCATCTTCTGTAGCAAAGTTAACATAAAGAGTAGCCACGGAGTTAAGAGTTCACATAGGTAAAAGGCACATGAACTTATTTACAGATGTTTATAACTATGAGAGTTATGAATATAATAAAATAGAATAAAAGTAATTGACAATCCACACTCTTACTATTGAATAGATCACATGTATTCATATACCCACTGCAGCACAGCTAATGCGACATTCAACCAAATCCCATAACCCATTTACTGACCAATAATAGCACATTTAATCACCATAAATTGAATCTATCCCTTACAGAGGACACATGCTTCAAATCTCTTTGTCCATTGAGGACACTAAAAATTGAACCCAGAAGCAGTATTCTGACTCATTTGACCCACCACTCTTCCATAAAAAGAACCTCAGGGGGGGAATGTTGTCCAACTAAACTTTTGTAAAATGGTCACACACTCAAAGTAGCACACAGCCAATACTAATATGTACTTAGCATCACAAATGGACTGGAATCAAATCCACTCTACACTCTGAAAGCCCAAATATGTGGAACAAGACGATTAGAGCAACCACCCGCCCCTCTAAACAACAATTACCTTTCAGAACTGATAAGATATTCAAGAAATTGAAGCTCCACCGAAGGAAAAGGTATGTAGATAACATTGTACACCGAAAAATGCAAGAAAAAAGATAAAAATAATCAAAGATTACCTGGGTTGAAACTGCATTGATATTTTTTTTTGTTTTCTATTTCTTCCTTTCAATGACAGGATTCAAGCAATAAAAAATTTCAGTAAGCAACGATTCTATCTGTTATTGTTGAACTATACAAATTGCAATTCCATATTTGTATACAAAGCTCATCCTATATCTAAGGACATCCAAAAGTAAAATATATATAAATAATTAAATCACGTAGAATTTTACATAGCATGTGAATTAAATTGAAAATTCGAGGACAGCTGCATGTATCTATCACAATTTGGTTTCAAGATTCTGTGACATTTTAAGTTTCTAACAAAAACAGAATGCAACAGTATTCTATATAGAAATGATAATGAATTAATCAAAAATGAAAGAACTCAATGAAACTGATATTTAGGGGAAAATGAAAATCAGAATCGGAATAATGAACATTATTAACAAAAATGTTGAGAAGGAATTGAAAAAGATCGGAGAAAGAGAAGGGTTGGTACCTCAGCGGAAGAGCCTCGAACCTCCCTGAGAACGACCTTGTCAAGGCCATTTGCGCCCTTACAGTGCTCCACAAACGCCTTCTCTCTCTCCCGAGCACCGGAAGACATCTCTCTCTCTCCTCTCTCTATAGCTCTCTCTCGCTCTATTATGCCCTGCAATTTTGAACCTTTTCAGATCCTATACTACGCCTCATATATATTTTTATTTTTACTTGTACAAAGTATCTTGGGGAATCTTTATATTTTTCTTGGCTGATGTGGGAGATACAGTAGGCAATTTGGAATATTCAATACTATTGTTTGAGATATTTTAGAGGAGATTGCCGAACACCCCAAAACTAGGACCCAAATCGAACTTGACCCTTGAATTAAAAAGTCAGTTAATTTAACACTTGAATTAATTAAAATGTTAAATTTAGCCCTTACCGTTAAGTTTTGTGAATTTCGTCTAATTTTTCGTTAGTTATAAAGGTAAACTTGTAATTTCAAGTAAAATAAATAATCAATCAAACAAACAAAAATAAATTAATATAAATTAATAATAAAAAATATATAAAAAGCCCAAGCAAACTTTCTCTATTCTTGTAATCAATTCTCAATCTTCAACCCAACAATCATTTCTCAATCAAGCCAATCGTCACAAAGCCCAGGCCCCTCCTCCTTCAGCGAAACCAATTGCAACACCGCCGAAACAATCACATCACCATCGACGACAAAAGCGCTTATGGGCTCCCATTCTGATTCTGATTCCGAGCCTCACGAGAAGTTGCTTTCGTTCTAAGAGTTTCAGGCCTACATTGAGGCTGTTTTGGAGAAGGAGCCTTGTCTCTTTTCTGCCAACTGAGGGAGGAGGCTTGAATAATTGGAACACCCAGTCTGTAACAGAGGCAAGAAAGAGACGGAGGAAGAGGGGAAGAGACAGGGAAATGGGGGTGAAATTGGATATGAATAAAGCTTATGACAGGATAGAGTGGGACTTCCTTGAAACGATTATGCAGAAGATGGGCTTTGCTTCCTCATGGATCCAATTGGTGATGAGTTGTGTTACTACTGTACAACTTGCGATGCTTCTACAAGGTCATACAAGTCAAAGCTTTAAGCCTTCTCGTGGTTTAAGGCAGGGTGATCCTATCTCACCCTACCTTTTCCTCTTTGTAAGTGAAGTACTTTCTCTGATGATCCAAAAAGCCTCTTTAACTGGTGTTTTGCAAGGAATCAGACTCAGTAAGACTTCCCCCACAATTTCCAACATGATGTTTGTTGATAATACTCTAATTTTTCTAAAGGCTTCAGTGCAAAATAGCAAGAATTTGGTCCACCTACTTAATGCATATTGTAATGCCTTTGGACAACGTGTAAACTTCTCCAATTTCACCCTATACTTCAGCTCCAACTCTGCAGGGAATGTTTACGAAGAGATTTGTGGTGTTTTAGTATGCCAGAGGTCGACAACCCGGGGAAATACCTTGGTCTTCCTACTATTTGGGGAAGAGCCAAACGTGAAGCTTTGCTCTACATAAAAGAAAAGATTTTGTTGAAAATTCAGGGCTGGAAACAACAACTTTTGTCTCAAGCTGGTCTTGAGGTCCTTATAAAAGCAGTGGCGCAAGCTGTCCCTCAATACCCTATGAATATTTTCTTGTTTCCCAAATATTTATGTAGAGAAATTGACTCCCTGCTATCCAACTTCTGGTGGGGGCCAATCAGGAAGGGAGAAACGAATTTATTGGCTTTGCTGGGAGGCTCTAGGAAAACCAAAGAATAATGGTAGCATGGGCTTTTGCAACCTCCATGAGTTCAACCTTGCCCTGATAACCAAACATTGCTGGAGACTTATAAAGGAGCCTAACTCTCTATGGGCGCAAATTCTTAAGGCTCGGTACTTCCCAAATTGCAGCTTCTTGGAGGCCACAAAAAGGGGGTGCGCCTCTTTGGCATGGTCAAGCCTTCTGCAGGGGAGGGGTATTATTTGTAAGGGTGCAATTTGGCAAGTGTTAAATGGTTCACAGACAAGAATTTGGGTTGATAGGTGGCTGCCAGGCCACCAAGATGGTAGAATCCAATTGAGGAATATGCAAGCTTTGGATCTTAATCAACTTGTGGAGACAATTATCAACCCTGTCACTAGGGAATGGGAGCTTTCACCTATAATGCAGCAAATATCAAACCAGGATGCTTCTGTAATCTCTTGTATTACACTTACTGGGGAACAAGATCGACTAATTTGGCCTTTTGAGAGGTCGGGGAGTTATTCCGTGAGGTCTGGGTATCACTGGCTTCAGCAGGAATCTGATCATATACATGGACAGGCCCTATCTTCTTCTTTTGTGATTGATCCTAAAGTTTGGAAGCCCTTCCAAAAATTCGTAATTTCTTGTGGAAAGCTCTCAAGAATTGCTTAGCTACGAAAGAAAACATTTTCAGTAGGAAGATAAGTTCATCCCTTATATGCCCCATTTGCTGCAATGAGCTTGAAACTGTTGAACATATGCTTCTTTTATGTACTTGGGTGGTACCAATTTGGTTTGGAGGGCAGCTGAACCTAAGAATAGATAAGTTCTCTATCTCCACTTTTGCTAACTAGCTCCTTACTACAATTGGTGATCTGCCTTGCAGTCCCACTGACTCTTGCAGGACCATATCTATAATTACTTTCACATGTTGGCATATTTGTAAATTGTGTTAAAAGATGGTCTTTAAGCAAAGCAGACCCTCTCCAGATATAGCTATACAAGAGTCTCAAATAGCCTATGCAGAGTTCACTAGTGCGTAGATCCACAAGAACTTCATCCATAGGCCGCCTCCTCAAAATATATCCCCAACTCAGCGGTGGATGCCTCCTTGTAACGCTTTTGTAAAAGTTAATGTGGATGCCTCTTAGAAGCAAGGTATGGATGTGGCTAGTGTGGGGGTCATAATTCGAAAGGCCTATGGGTCTTTCCTGGCAGGTTTCTCAGGCCCAACCAATGCGTCCTCCTCAATTGAGGCTGAGACTCCGGCAATAATGGAAGGCTGCAAGTTTGCTCTTCATAAGGGTTTGAATAATGTGATAATTGAATCCAACTCATGCGAGGCAATTTCTAGTGTTCATGGAAGCATTGCAAGAGGGAGGTGGCAATTATACCCTTTTCTCAAAACTATTCGACAGTTCTCTAGTAATTTTCATCAATGTTATTGGTCCTGGATTCCTAGAACCGCTAACTTGGTAGTTGATCACTTGGCCAAGCTATCTTCCTCGAGGATGCACTCTTTTGTCTGAGTTGACCGACCCCCATTCTCTCTGACATGCATTTTAAAGAAGGATGGCCTACCATGCCCATCGCCACAAAATGGTTAGACTGATGCTGGTTGGTTTGTGACGACTTAAGGCTTTTTGAAGCAACGTGTCTTTCTTTCCAATCTGTATCCACAAGCTATGTTCACTTTCGATGTTTTATTTGCCAGTAATCCCCTATCATTGGACTCTTGCCTGTTTGTTTTTTGGTGCTTTGTTTGCACCCTGGTTTTATTCAAGTACCAGTTTGTCCACACAAAAAAAAAAGAGAGAGAGAGAGAGAGAGAGAGAGAGAGAGAGAGAGAGAGAGAGAGAGAGAGAGAGAGAGAGAGAGAGAGAGAGAGAGAGAGAGAGAGAGAGAGAGAGAGAGAGAGAGAGAGAGAGAGAGAGAGAGAGAGAGAGAGAGAGAGAGAGAGAGAGAGAGAGAGAGAGAGAGAGAGAGAGAGAGAGAGAGAGAGAGAGAGAGAGAGAGAGAGAGAGAGTATGTTTTTTTTTCTTTTCATTTTTCTATTTTCTATCTATTTTAGTTTTTTTATATAATAATAATTTAAAAAATCAAATAGTAAGTCACGCGGATGACACGTGGCTTTTTTGATAGAAAAATGGATGAAATTCGAAAAAATTAACAGCAAAGGTGAAATTTAATTAGTTCATGGACTAAATTGGTTGATTTTTTAATTCAGGGGGTTAATTTCTAAAAGGGTCATAGTTCAAGGGGTAAAACAGTTGATAATTTGATATTTTAATACCAGAAAAATTGCTAGTGTAAGAAGTCACTTCTTTTCTTTTTTCTTTTTGGACAAATAAAATTGCTATTGGTGTGAAGATTTTCAGTATACACCATAATATTCGAGTTTAAAATCAATTTAATATGAATTATAAGTATGTGAATTAGGGGTAGGCATATTTACCGGAAAACCGAACCGAACTGGACGAAAAAAAAAGGGAAAAACCAAGTTGACTAAAAAGTCACAAACCGCAACCAAACTAGACCGCTCTAAGGTTGGGCTTAGGATTTAAAACCCTTAACCTGCCCGCCTATGACCTTCTTTTCTTTAAGATTTAATTTATGCAATCCCTAATCTCATTTTATACTTAATCAAAATAATGTGATATGTATGATAAACTAATAAATTTCTTATTTTGTTTACACATGTTATAAATTAACTTAATTTTTTCAATGTTGTCTAAAATTTTGTAACAAACAAGTAACATAGACACTATATCTTTTAGTGCGCCTTTTTTGTCAAGTTCAAATTTAATGGTTCAATAAAGAATTTGAAAGCTTATTTTAGTTTTATTAATTCTAATGGCACAAAATTGCTTTAATTTTCGTCATGTCAATCCTAGTTTGGAATGGAAGTAATATATTTTTAAAATATATTGGCTATTGGTCTAGGTTTAATAAAAGAGTTTGGCTATTATATTTTTGTTTTATGAAGTTATGTTGTAATCCATACTATTGTTTAAGAGAAGGCTAAATCCATCACTTTTGACAAAAAAAATGTGTAATAAAAAGATTTAAAAGATTTAAAAAAATTAAATAAATATTTTTGGGGATTGATTTTCCCACTCCCTTTTTATCCACTTACACTCCATTTTTCTAAACAAAAAGGAGTGTAGGTGGATAAAAAGTGAGTGGGAAAATCATTTACCATATTTTTTTTTATAAAACTGCGGCTTCTGGTGAGCCATTCGACCAAGCCATAAGAGGTAATTCCTAAATCCCTAAATAAAAAATGTAATCTTTCAGTATCAATTTCAGAATTTGATTTCAATTAATCAAATGACTAGTGTGGAAAGTAGAAAATTGATCTTAGATTTGATCTAATGCTAGACCTATGGGAACTTTGAGATCATGTGTGTCAACAATGGCTCTAGATTCTGATACCATTTGAAAACCTTGGAGAGGAAGAGAGAAAAGGGAAAGACAATGAAAAGCAATGAGGAAATTTTATTGCTAAAGTCTATGTTGCACGGACACGGGTACGGGGACACGGGAACGCGACACGGCGACACGGAAAATCTCAAAAAGGTAGGACACGGACACAGCTAGGACACGGAAATTAAAATAATAATTAATTCTCAATATTTCAATGTCACATAATTCCATAAAACAAAATAAATAACTCATGTTCATCATCCTTGCTATTACACTATCCAATTGCTCTCTTGCATTGTTTTGGAAGGCTTTTTCAAGAAGTCCACTAACTCCCTTCCTTTTCTTTGGTTCCAAAACTTCTTCATTCATGCCAATATCCAAATCAAAATCACTAGCACTCGAAGAACCTTCTTTGCTTGATGTGGGCAAAGAAACGGTTCTTCTAGCTTGGGCATTTTTTATTTTCAACTCCGCATAATCTACCAAGCGTTTCATTTCCGTTACATTACTTTGTGTAACTTTGTTGCAAGGTCTAATCCCACCTCCTTTGATTTTCAACAAATGATGTTTCACCCTAGAATATGAACCTTGAAACATGCTTTGACAATAATGACACTTGAAACTAACGTTTCCTCCAGATTTCTTACTTGATTCAACCTTTGTAACATACTTCCACAGTGGAGCACTATCATCAATGGATTGAGCATGAGAGGAATCCCCACTAGAGTTAGCATTAGAGTAACTCATCTTTCCCTTAAAAAATTCAGCATGGTTCAACTTCACATTCATTATGTCTAATACCCAATTAATAAACCAAATTCAAATATACTCCACAACTAAGTAACAAGACTTTTATTAAAAATAAAAAACCAAATACAGATAAAATCATACAAAGATACAAAACACATCAAAACAGAGAAACAAAACAAAATAAGAAAAGAAAATAGAGATAGAGAACATAAATAAAAGAATTTGAAAACAAAGGGAAAAAAAATTGAAAAGATACTTACCTTTGCAAAAGCTGGAGAAGAGGAGAAGAGCTGCGCGGAGGAACTGAAGTGGCTGCTGAAAATGTGAGATTCATTTAGGTTTAAAAAAGTCTTTTTCCACTTTTAACCCATCTTTTTAAAAATATTTCAAATCAGTCCACCAATGTTTCAAAAATCACATTTAGACACCAACTTTTATTTTCAAAATTTCAATATGGTCCCTATCGTGTCGGAGCAGTGTCTTGACCGTGTCCCAGCCATTGACCGTGTCCAATGCGTGTCGGCGGCGTGTCGGAGTTGTATCGGCGTGTCGGCATGTCCGCGTGTCTGACACTCCGACACTCCAGCAGTTTGGAGTGTCGGTGCAACATAGGCTAAAGTTGTCTGGTTCTTGCAAAACAGAGCCAAAGTGAGTACATCAACTAAAAAACACTAACTGCATCCCTAGAAACTAATTAATACAATACAACTGAAAGCTGCACACACCAAGAACAAAAAATTAAATCACCTACTTTACCATGTGACTTTTCTTCCTTATTCTATAGTCATGAACCTGATGTTTCTTCTAACTCAAATCAGTATCATGGAAATTAGAGGCAAAGTGGACACCAAAATTATGGTTAGCACAGAAGCATAAAATCTCCATTTTGGGTTATGATTCAGCCTTGTTTGAGGTTTCCAATAAATGGGAGAGCTCAAGTATGCAAGTGTCTACTTCTCAATCTTCATCGGGCTTAGTTTTAGAGAGATCACTGGTATTTCCCATTATTGAAGAAGAACTGCCAGAAGACGAAGAAACTCCCCTTATCAAGAAATGGAGAAGATTCGGCACCAGCCATTCAACCCTAGACTTGACCGTGATGAACCAGGATGAGGCGGATTAGGGAATGGGGCCAGGTCTACCCGATCTTGAGCCTATTGATGGTAAGAACAAACTGTTTCTTTTCGGTCACATCACCCCTTGGTGATTCTGAGGTGTTTCTGATCTTGTGTCTTTATTCTATCAGCAGTGGAGAGGAGAGAAAATAGGCGAAAGCTGATCTTGCCTCCAGATGAAGTGGAGGAAAGTCAAGTCATATCTCCAACTCAAATCTGTTTCCTCTTTGGTCTAAATTTTGACTTTTGTTCATTTCGTTGGCTCAAAGAGAACTGACAAAACTTCTTTTATGCAAATAATTGTGTAGAAAGTTATAGTGACTGTAGATCCTGTGGCAATTGTGGAGGTTGGGACAAAGCAAACCCTACTCGAGGTAATTCAAAATTTACTTTGATTTTGATTTTGAGGTTTCTTTAGCAAAATTTGACAAGAGTTGCCTTTGTCTTATCAGGTGAATAAAACAGTGGCTGCCCCAGAAACTCCTGGAGCTGAAGAAGTAGAAATTCTTGCTGAGCCAATAGTTTGTCCCGCAGTGAGTCAAGTGTTGTTCTCAATCTTGAGCCACAGAGAAAGCTTTTCAAGTGCAAAAACTCCCAACCTTAGTAGTTCAACTCAAGAAGTTGCTATAACTATTGTGCATAATAGTGTAGCTGGGAGAGCATTTCTGCAGAACTTCAAGAGCCCAGATGAGGCCTGTAAGCCAATCAAAGCAGAACTGGACCAAATGCTGATCAAAACTCCGGGTTTCCAAGTTCTTCAGAATTTGGATATGCTTATTAGAATGAGGACCCTACTTCAAAGAACTTCTGAAATCAAGCCTTTCTTGGCTTCGACTGGTCTATCTCTGATGCAATGGTTGGATAAAATTTTGGGTAATGCTCTTAAGCTCCGAGAGGTGCCTGATGAAGGTGTGGATCATGTTGACCTCGTGAAGAAATATCGGGTGCTTAGGGCTAAACGAATGGCTCTTCTTAGTGAGGCAGAGGCCAGCGTCAAAGAGCTCGAGATGATAGAACTGAGAGAGCAAAGACTTCGTGCACAAATAGAAGTTGATGAGTATGATCGGGCACAACTTTTGCTGGAGTTGCAAGAAATCGAGGCGCAAATCGGTGCGAGTGAGACGGTCATCGATGCGTTAGCCTCTCAAGCCATGGAAGCCACCATAGTAGAGTAAGAAGCCAAGTCTTTTTAGAAATCGATAGACTTAGGGGGGTGTATTCAATTAGGATTCTAAAGCGTTTAAAAAGATTTTAAAAATTCGGGTGTATTCAATTTGGATTTAGACAAACTTTTAAAATGTCTATAACAGTTTGGATGTATTCAATCTAGACTTGTTTGAACATTTAAAATGTCCATCTAAATGTGGGTGTATTCAATTAGGACTTGGAAAAAGTCCAAATAAATTTACCTGTATTCAAAAGGAGATAGATTTGGAAGGATTTAATTAAGTGTTGGAGTTTGGAGAATTTATAGGGTTTAAGTATAAATAATAAAGGCCAGCATAAGTCCAACCTCCACCCCAAAGATTTCAGACGACGTATTTTTTTTTTCTCTCTGCAGAAGACGAACCACCCTCCAAAGGTACGCTCTCTCAATATTCTTGTTGGTTTTCCTTCTTCTTCCACAATTTTTCTTGTTTGTTACTGTTCGTTGATGATTATTGGTTGATGTTTTTCTTGTTTTTATAGAGGTTTTGCTTGTTATTAGAGTGTAGCTTGTTTTTAGGGTTTATCGTGGGGTTAGGGTTTATTAGGTACCCCGATGACGAAGCTTTCTCGAGTTCACTGTCAAGCAAGGTGAAAATATAACTGACGCTTTTTTTTTTCTTTGGATGAAGAAAGAAATGAGATTTTTTTTTAATAATGAAAATATGTTGGGCAGGGCAGTGGAGGGTTGTGTTGTGTATAAGGCGTTAATATCAAAGATAAATTATTATACCTCCAACTATTTATCTTCTGGTTGCATGTATATACGTTATTATAGTTGTTAAATTTTTATTGTTGTTTGGTTTCTGCACTTTATATAATATTGCTTGATGGGTCTCGTTATTTTTTGTCTGGTTATATGGATGCATATGTAAATAGCTACTTATAAAATTTTCTTTTTTTGTTGGCTTGGTTTTTATGTGTTAGTATATCGTAATGAGTCTGTTACTATCCTTGTTTGTATAATTAACAATAATTTGCATATATATAATTTAGAAATGGGAGATTGCAAACAAGTAACTGGAAAAGGGAAGGCCAAGAAAGATTATAGTGCTTGGAGTGTGGAAGAGAGCAAAATGTTGTTGTCTTGTGCATCTTGTTTACTTTTATGTAATATTTTTTAAATCAAAATGTAAACTTTGAATTTATTCAGGACTGCATCGGAGCTATCGATGGCACACATATTCCAGCAATGGTAACAGGAGTTGATGTAAGCAGCTATCGTAATTGTCACGGAACAATACCACAAAATGTATTAGCAGCTTGTAACTTTGATTTAGAATTCATATATGTGCTTAGTGGGTAGGAGGGCTCAGCTCATGATTCAAGAGTACTAAATGATGCTTTAACAAGGAGGAATGGACTTAAAGTGACACAAAGTATTTATTTCTTTTTCTTTTTTCATTTACTGTTTACATTAGATCATACATTGGATACTAAAATATGTGTATTCAATTATCAGGTAAATATTTCTTAGTGGATTGTGGATTTCCAAATCGACGTCAATTTTTGGCTCCATTTCGGGGTGTTTGATATCATCTCCAAGAGTTTGCAGGTCAAGGTCGTGACCCTACAAATGAAGTTGAGTTGTTCAATCTTCGTCATGCGTCCTTGAGGAATGTCATTGAGAGGATCTTTGGCATATTTAAATCACGATTTTCAATTTTCAAATCCGCACCTCAATTCCCATATAGGACACAAACAGAGCTAGTGTTAGCTTGTGCTGGACTACACAACTTTCTTCGGAAAGAATGTCGATCAGATGAGTTTCCTATTGAATTGGATAACGAATCTTCTTCATCTTCATCATTACCAATTAATGAAGGGGATCCTGAACTAGTTTTCCAAACACAAGAACAACAACGAGCAAAACCTATAGAAGTTATACAATCCCAGGAAATATGTCACTTAAAACAAATCTTTCAAAATCGTACACAATCCTAATTGAATACAACCCCCTTAGAAATTGACAATGTAAAGGACTTGGTTTCTTCCACTTTAGCGTTTATAAAATAATTACTAATTGATGCAATCAACAATCTTTCTTGTTTTGATTTTATTAAACTATTTAAGAATTTTGGGGATCTTATAAAGAAATTAACCAAAAATTTGGCCAAGTCTTATATAAATGAGAAATTCAAATAGTTAATGGCTTTGGATTCTGATACCATTTGAAAACCTTGGAGAGGAAGAGAGAAAACGGAAAACCAATGAAAAGCAATGATGAAATTTTAGAGTGCTGCTAAATGAACCCTAAAATTAATTGAGTACACCCTACTATCAAACTATTTATTAAATTACTAATTTACCCTAATATAAAATGACCAAAAAGGATATATTGAATTGTGTACCCCAATATGTACACCATCCTTAAGACTTGACGCATGTCCATTGTTATAACTATGGGCAACTCTTTAATTTTAATCTTTTAAAGTTAAAACCAAAAAATAAAATAAAATTTTAAAAAGAGAAAAAAAGCTCTCTCTCCTTCCAGACCCACCCCACTCTGAGACGAGTTGAGATATGCTATCCCCAAATTCCCAAACTACCAAATCTCTCTAAATTAGATTGAAAACCCGTACCTCTCTCGAAAGATTGAAGACAATATATTTAATTAAGAATTAAAATCTTTGTTTTACTGCTTGAGCTTTTGAACCCATGCCTTCATTCAAATTGACTTAATTTTTAACATACAACTTGAAATCCAGGAGAAGTGTATTGATCCCAGTTGATTTTTGTATGCATAAAACTTAAACAATCAATAACACAAACCAGTTGGTGGTGGTCGCACAGGAGAGAGATAAAAGAAGAAGAAGAAGAAGAAGAAGAAGAAGAAGAAGAAGAAGAAGAAGCAGGAGAGAGAGAGAGAGAGAGAGAGAGAGAGAATTTTAAATACTTTAAAAGATTAAAAATTAAAGAGGGTGTACCATGGGTATTTTTGGTAGTTAAATAGGGTGTACTTAGTTAATTTTACATTTTAATTTAAACATTAGGGTGTACTTAGATCGTAGGGTGTACTCAGTTAATTTTAGGGTTCGTTTAGCAGCACTCAAATTTTATTGCTAAAGTTGTCTGGTTCTTGCAAAACAGAGCCAAAGTGAGTACATCAACTAAAAAACACTAACTGCATCCCTAGAAACTAATTAATACAATACAACTGAAAGCTGCATACACCAAAAACAAAAAATCAAATCACCTACTTTACCATGTGACTCTTCTTCCTTATTCTGTAGTCATGAACCTGATGTTTCTTCTAACTCAAATCAGTATCATGGAAATTAGAGGCAAAGTGGACACCAAAATTATGGTTAGCACTGAAGCACAATTAATAGAAAACCTTGCAGGAGTCCCAGATGACTGTGGGCCTGCAGCAAATGCATTCGACAATGGTGACTCAGGTGAAAGAGCCACACTCATTGGTGGGTTGGATATTGGTGCGACTCCCATGGTTGGTGTGTTTGACAATGGTGCGCTGCCCATGTTTGGTGCGTTTGGCAATGGTGCACTGGCCAGGTTTGGTGCGTTTGTCAATGGTGCGTTTGGCAATGGTGCGCTGCCCATGTTCGGTGCATTTGCAATGCTTCTAGATGGAGCCTGGACTGGTGCGGCAGCTCGCGACTTACCTGGGTTTGAAGAAGTTGATGGAGAAGGTGATGAAGTCGGTGCAATTAAGCCTGAAGGCAGTATTAGATTGCTAATTTGCACCACTGATATGGTATTAGTTTTATCAGCAACATCTCGAACAACCACTGCTTGGTCAGAACCAGCAGCTGAAACAATTGAGATTGTGTCACCATTTGTAACGTTCACGAAGCCTTGTTGGCCACTTGGTTCATCAGTAACTTGGAGCAGTGTGTTTATTCGAGTGGGCTGCGAAACAGGCAAGTTATGGAACTTTTGGACAGTATAATAGTCCATGATAACGTGGAGGCTTAAGACCTTTTTCTTAATCTCCATTGGTTTGTCTACTAATGAGGTCATGGCTCCATTGTTGACCACGAAGAGTGTCATGGTTTTGTGTTCATTGATCTGGTTAGCAACTTGGGTTTGAGTCAGGTAGTTGTTGAAGAGGTTGAAATCTGAGTTGCTGCTTAGAATTTTGGTGATGTCAAAAGCAGCTGATGAAGAAGGAGATGATGGAGAAGGTACTGAAGGAGAGGACACTGATGGAGAAGGTGATGGAGAAGGTGAAGTTGAGTCTGAAGGAACAATTAGATTGTTAATTTGCACTACTGATATTTTCAAATTCTCAGTAAATATATCTTTAACTATTTCTACTTTGTCAGAACCAGCAGCGGAAACAATCGAGACCGCATCACCACTTGTGGCATTCAACAAACCTTGAAACCCATTTGATTGAAAAGAAGCTTGGAGCAGTGTGGTCAATTGGGTGGTCTTCAAAGTAGGAAAGTTGTGGAAACTTTGAGAGGTATAGTAATCCGTAATAACGTGGAGGCTTAGTACCCTTTTCTTAATCTCAGTTGATTTTCCTACTAAGGAAGACATGGCGGCATTGTTGACAACAAGAACCGTGACAGTTGTACGTGCATTGATCTGGTCACAAACTTGGGTGTCGGTCAGGTAGGCATTGAATTGGCTGAATTCTGGATAATTGTTTAGAATTTTGGTGATGTTGAAAATTGGGGAAGAAGGTGATGAAGGTATTGATGGAGAAGGTGATAAAGAGGGTGGTGAAGTTAAGCCTGAAGGCACTATTACCTTGTTAATTTGCACCACTGATATAGTAGAAAGCTCATCAGCAGCAACATCTCGAACTACTAGTGCTTGGTCAGAACCAGCACCTGAAACAATCGAGATAGTGTCCCCATTTGTGATGTTCACAAAGCCTTGTTGGCCACTTGGTTTGTCAGCAGCTTCGAGCAGTGTGATTATTCGAGTGGGCTTCGAAACAGGCAAGTTGTGGAACTTTTGGACGTTATAGTAGTCCAGGACTACCTGGAGGCTCAACACCTTTCTTATGACGTCCATTGGTTGTCCTACTAAAGAGGACATGGCTTCATTGTTGGCCACGAGGATCGTGAGGGTTCTGCGTTCATTGATCTGGTTAGAAACTTGAGTTCGTGTCAGGTAGTCATTGAATATGCTGAATTCTGGGTACTTGTTTAGAATTTGGGTGATATTGAAAGCAGATGATGAAGAAGATGGGGATGGGGAAGGTACTGATGGAGAAGGTGATGGAGAAGGTGATGTAGAAGGTGCTGATGTAGAAGGTGTTGAAGGTGATGAAGTTGAGTCTGAAGGAACAATTAGATTGCTAATTTGCACCACTGATATTTTTGAATTCTCAGTAAATATATCTTTAACTACCTCTACTTTGTCAGAACCAATAGCTGAAAGAATCGAGACCGTGTCCCCATGTGTGGCATTCAACAAACCTTGAAAGCCAATTGATTGGAAAGAAGCTTGGAGCAGTGTGGTCAGTTGGGTAGTCTGCGAACTAGGCAGGTTGTGGAAACTTTGGGAGGTATAGTAATCCATAACAACGTGGAGGCTTAGCACCTTTTTCTTAATCTCAGTTGATTTTCCGACTAAAGAAGACATAGCGGCGTTGTTGACCACAAGGACCGTGACAGTTGAGCGTGCATTGATCTGATCACAAACTTGGGTTTCAGTTAGGTAGGTATTGAATTGGTTGAAATCTGGATAGTTGTTTAAAATTTTTGTGATGTTGAAAGTTGATGAAGAAGGTGATGATGCTACTGTTGGAGAAGGTGACGACGCTACTGTTGGAGAAGGTGATGACGCTACTGTTGGAGAAGGTGACGACGATACTGTCGGAGATGTTGATGATGGAGAAGTACTTAAGGTTGAAGGTAGAATTACATTGCTCACTTCCACAATTGATGTCTTATAAATGTCGTCAGGAGAAATATCTCGAACTACCTCTACTTTCTCCGAACCAGCAGCGGAAACAATTGAGACGGTGCCCCCATTTGTGACGTTCAGGTAGCGGTGTTGGTCAGGAGATTCAAACAGTGTGGTCAGTTGGGCAGGCTGTGAAGTAGGCAAGCTCTTGAACTTATTGAGGGTATAGTAGTCCAGAAATACGTGGATGCGCATCACCTTGTTGATCACGTCTATTGATTTTCCTACTAAAGATGACATGGCCGCATTGTTGACCACGAGGACCGTCATAAATCTGTGTTCATTGATCTGGTTAGAAACTTTGGTTCTAGTGAGGTAGTCATTGAAGATGCTGAAATCAGGGTACTTGTTTAGAACTTCGGTGATGTTGTAAGCAGTCGATGAAGAAAAGAAAACGAAAAAGAAAGAGAGCAAGAAATAAGTAAAGGGTGCGTTGAGCCTGGCAAGATGCATCTTGATTTGACAGAGAAGCAAAAGATCAGGCAAGGAATGAGAGAGGGGTCTGTGTTGGGGTGGATTCAAAAGGCATCTATTTATATGTGTTTGAGGAAGAGCAAGTCTTCGTCCTGCCAGATTTGCAGGAACATGCTTTCATTGGTTGAAAATGATGCAGAAAGATGAACGGTAAAGTTGATTTCTAAGTTTGTATGAAGAGTCAGTCCCAGTTGACAACGTATTCGCACTTCCTCCCACTTAATGTCTTAAAATAGATTTTAGATGTTGAAGTTGATTTCTAAGTTTGTCACAAGATTCAGTCCTAGTATTGGTATTCGTACTTAATGCCTAAAAATAGAAGTTATCTCAGAAACTACACCATTGTTTTGGAGGACATCAGCGGCTTACATGTTATCACAGATTGATGTGTCAATTTTTTTGTTTGAAGATAGATTGATCAAAATACATATGTATATATAAGAAAATATTCAAAGAAAAAAAAAATTACGATTTTGATACGTATGTATATATGGTTTAATATAATACGAAACGAAAAATAAAATAATAATGTATGTTGTTTTTTTTTCTTTATTGAATTGACTAATTGATGCATCATATATCTAGATTTCCTTAACATATTTGTTAATTAAAGTTGTTATTGCAGAGTCAATTGCAAGTATCTAAACTACTCATTGTAAAAATTATTTATTTATTTATTTCTAATTTTTTTACATAGTAGACTGATAGAGTTTTTAATCTGAAATTGCATTAAGAAATTAACTAAATACTAGAAATTTTCCGTTATTTACCTACCAATTTGTTTTCTGGTAAACCAATGAATATGTTGTTGGAAAAAATGGCTCACATTAAGGATGCAAGCTTCGGAGGAAGTGACCGGTCGCAAGGTTCAAGCGACCGGTCGTTTTTTGGAGGCAAATTGTAAAGAGACCGGTCGCTAGTGACGGGCGACCGGTCGTCAGCTTGCTGTGCTGTTTTCTTCCACGCGTTTTTCAAGAGGTCTTCACATGTGTTGGTTCCCTACCTAATCCCTCGGGCCTCTAAGGTGTGTTATGGGTTCTAGGAGGTCTAGCAAGGTGCTGGAAAAGCTGAAGCACCATTGAATGAGGATTGTTGACTTGTTTCAAAGAGTACCTACCCTATAGCTCTAGATAGGGTGGCTGAAGTTGCAGCTATCAATGCCTAGCCTTTGGTCTGCTCAAGTTGTGGTCCATGTTAGGTAACCAAGGGCAGAACGTGGGAGGAAAGAAGGAGTCTCTTCTGAAGTCCAAAGGCTTGTGTATTAAAGGGAAGAGGAAGCAAGACAGCAAGTGTGTGGTTTTACTTCTCAAGGAGTGGACAAGTAGCTGGGAGCTAGTGTGTTCAAGAGAGGTTTATCTCACCAAGGGAGGAAGAGAGAGAGGGCAATCAGTTCAAGAAAGAGCTGAGTTGAGTCTTGAGTAGTTTAGACACCAAAGGGGGGAAACACCAAGGGTTGTGAGAGTGTTCACAAGTGTATCAAAGTGTTGAGCAAGGGGTGAGAGAGAAAAGAGAGCTTGGGAGAGAATAGAGTTCTAAGGGGGTTTCTTTGTAAACCAAAGTTGTAACTTATTCTTTCATTAGTGAATTTCTCAAGGGGATCACCAAGAGGATGTAGGCAATTGCTGAACCTCTAAAATACTTGTGTCACTTTGTGCTTGGTTGGTTTCTCAAGAGTGTGTGTGTGATTCATCCATCATTGTGTGTGTCACAAAGTCCATCAACAACAAGATCATTAGGGGAGTGAGTGAAAGTGTTTGTCTAGTTTCACAACAAGTGGTATCAGAGCTGAGTTTGAGTAGCAAGTTCTAGTGTGTTGAAGATGGCAAGTGACAAAGAAGCTGAAGTTGGAAGTAGCTCTATGCAGCAGAGGCTACCACAATCTGTCAGCATGAAGGTGGAGTTGAAGCCTTTCACAGGGAAGGAGAACTTCACTCTATGGCAAAGGAGGATGAAGTCAGCCCTTACACAACAAAATCTTAGTGTTGTCTTGGGAGGCAAAGAGAAGAAGCCAGCAACCATGACAGACACGGAGTGGGGTGTTCTAGATGAGTTGGCTAGAGGAGCCATTGAGAACTACATCGCAGATGAGGTGCTCATCAACGTGATGCAAGACACAGCGAAGCAAACATGGGAGAAGCTCGAAGCAATGTTTGCAGGGAGGTCGCTGTCCAACAAGCTCTTCCTCAAGGAAGAACTCCTAAATCTTCGGATGGAGGAGGAAGGTAATCTAATGGAGCATTTGAGCAGCTTCAATAGATGTGTTGCTGATTTGCAAAGGATGGAAGTGTTGTATGATACGGAGGATAAGGCACTCATGTTTCTAACATCCTTGCCTCCGTCTTATAAACATTTCCGAACAACGCTTATGTTTGGGAAGAGTACTTTGAAGTTTGAGGAGGTGGTGCAAGATGTGATGACGCATCACCGGATGTCCCAACGTTCGGAGGAAAACTCTCAAGACACGGGTCTATTCGTAGGGAATCGTTCCAGCAAGCGTGAAGGCAAGAGAAGCAACGGGAGGAATGCTAAGTCCAAGGACAATGAAGGATGCTTCGAGTGTGGGTCTAAGGATCATTGAAAGCGGAATTGTCCAATATGGAAGGAGAAGGTGAAGAAAGCGGGAAGTTCAGTCAACGTGTGTGATGAGGACACATGTGATGAACTCTTGATCGTTACGGAGGAGAGTAACGGGGAAGTCATAGCAAGTTCTTCTTGCATGCAAGATTAAGTAAGGAAGGGTCATCATCAAAGGTACTTGAATTCATTGGTGCAGAAGGTGAAGTCAAGACAAAGGATGATGATGAGGATGTTGTTGAAGAAAAGCTTCTTGCCAAGGTGGTCATGGGAGACTTCATTTGAGGTGGAGCTTGACACAAGGGCTGAAGAAGGAGGGCAACAACAACAAACTCACAAAGGGGTTCTACTTGAGGTGGAGCCATCATCAAGTGCAAGGTCCGGGCCCAAGGAATCCATCAAACCGTCCCTAGGTTTTGGATGGATGGACCAAGAAGTTCCAGAAACGTTTCGGAGTGCTAGAGGGAGCATGAAGCGGGAAAGTTGGAGAGGTGCATTGATGAAAAGAAAGGTGTTCTTAAATCCAAGAGCAAGGAGTGCTAAGTGGGGATTTAGTGAACAAAGGTTTGGTATGTGGTTTGCATATCAAGGGAAGTCCATGATTCAAGGTTCCAAGGAGGCAAGGAGCAACGAATTTGGCAGGGGGGAACTCTTTTCTGCACAAGAGGTCCAGGTTACTCAAGTTTAGACTTGGGTGGAGCACCTTCCACCAAAGGTGCATTGAGGCAAGAGGTGTATTGCCATGGTGGAGCTCTTGGAAATTACTAGAACGATTTCTAAGAGGTTGAAGAGGTTCTAGAGGTCAACAATGGTCCATGGGGTGATTAATGGTTCGCCAAGGTGGAGATTGTTGGAAAAAATGGCTCACATTAAGGATGCAAGCTTCGGAGGAAGCGACCAGTCGCAAGGTTCAAGCGACCGGTCGTTTTGAAGCAGATTCAAAGTCTGTAGAAGAGCTGGAAAATCGTGACCAGCGACCGGTCGCAAGGTTCAAGCGACCGGTCGTTTTTTGGAGGCAAATTGTAAAGAGACCGGTCGCTAGTGACGGGCGACCGGTCGTCAGCTTGCTGTGCTGTTTTCTTCCACGCGTTTTTCAAGAGGTCTTCACATGTGTTGGTTCCCTACCTAATCCCTCGGGCCTCTAAGGTGTGTTATGGGTTCTAGGAGGTCTAGCAAGGTGCTGGAAAAGCTGGAGCACCATTGAATGAGGATTGTTGACTTGTTTCAAAGAGTACCTACCCTATAGCTCTAGATAGGGTGGCTGAAGTTGCAGCTATCAATGCCTAGCCTTTGGTCTGCTCAAGTTGTGGTCCATGTTAGGTAACCAAGGGCAGAACATGGGAGGAAAGAAGGAGTCTCTTCTGAAGTCCAAAGGCTTGTGTATTAAAGGGAAGAGGAAGCAAGACAGCAAGTGTGTGGTTTTACTTCTCAAGGAGTGGACAAGTAGCTGGGAGCTAGTGTGTTCAAGAGAGGTTTATCTCACCAAGGGAGGAAGAGAGAGAGGGCAATCAGTTCAAGAAAGAGCTGAGTTGAGTCTTGAGTAGTTTAGACACCAAAGGGGGGAAACACCAAGGGTTGTGAGAGTGTTCACAAGTGTATCAAAGTGTTGAGCAAGGGGTGAGAGAGAAAAGAGAGCTTGGGAGAGAATAGAGTTCTAAGGGGGTTTCTTTGTAAACCAAAGTTGTAACTTATTCTTTCATTAGTGAATTTCTCAAGGGGATCACCAAGAGGATGTAGGCAATTGCTGAACCTCTAAAATACTTGTGTCACTTTGTGCTTGGTTGGTTTCTCAAGAGTGTGTGTGTGATTCATCCATCATTGTGTGTGTCACAAAGTCCATCAACAACAAGATCATTTGGGGAGTGAGTGAAAGTGTTTGTCTAGTTTCACAACATATGTAAATAAAGGATCAAAACAAAAGTGTTGCCCATGATTTTTTGTTCAGCATAATGTGGCACTTGAAACAAGTTAGGCAAGATTTCTGATTCTTAGAATACATAACATATCTAAAATTCTGCCTCGTACTATGCTGAATTCATTATATGGCCATACACGCGTGTATATTTATACAAATATATACAGGAATATACGTACTTTCAAGGATTACCAGAATACATTCATGACAGCAGTACCATTAATTTTGAGACAACTTGCTAGTTTCAGATTGAAATCCCTTCTAATTAAGACTCTCTGTGTATTTAGTTTGCTTTGACCTGAGACATTCACTTGAATTCAACTCTTGTATCGTCCATTCTTCCTCAAAGATCTGAACTTGTGTAAATTCCATGCAGGAAGCGCACCACCAGTAGTAGGGACATCAAGCCTGTGGTCACCTCTGCAAAAATGGCCAACACAAAACCTTTGATGCCTGCAGAAACTGCGCCGTGAAACCCTTCAAAGAGGGCGGCTAGATTTTCCAATGGAAATGCCTTCTTAGGTGCCTTGTCTTAATAGAGCATCTCTCAAATTCCCATTTCTCCCATGCCACGCATTTCTACAAGAAGATAAGTTTCTTAATCTCAAGTTTACCTCTTTCCCTTCCCCTCTTTCTCCGCTTCTTCCTCCTCTCACTAAAATATAAGATCAGATTCTCCAGTTCTAAACTAGTAACCATGATCAAAGGAAGAAACTATGAACATATGAGCTATGTACAATATTTGGAAAGAAGGTTGGGGAGAAAGGTATTTATAAGAAAAAACTTGGTCGATAAAATCAATGGTGGATCAAGGCTTGATTAACTACAGACAAATTGTTCACTGGTTTCACGTGAAGTTACAAAAACCACAGATGTAGCACTTAGAAAAATTTAAAGCTAACCGAAACGGCTTCTGACACAGTTTTTCAAATTTCTTGTCAATTCACGTGATCAAATATTCCAGAGAATACTTTTTTTTTTTCCCAAATAAACGTAGCTAGAAAAAGATAATTCCAATGAGATAAAAGTTGAGTGATAAAACGAAGTGTTAATTTCTAGAAATTTCGCTTCATCAAATTTTGTAAAACGAAATGCTCGTTTTAAAAGGACAAAAACCTTAGAAATTGGTACTTCCAAACTTGCATAATAGGAAACTAGAACAAAACACAAATCCTTCAAATGTTCGTGTGAATGGTAGCTGTTACAAAGGTACAAGTTAATTGGTGGAACTCTTTACAATGGGCCTCTAACTTTCCTTTGCATTTTCTCTTGATCGAATGTTCTAACAAGTTCCTTCTCGTTTATGGAACTTATCAAAAAATTGAATTTGCGTCGTAGGAAAAGGAATATTCCTTATTTTTAAACTACGATTTTTTGTCTATTGTTTGTGATGGTACATATGGTGAGGCATGTGACATGCATACATTTCAACAGAGGCCTTCTCTCTCTCTCTCTCTCTCTCTCTCTCTGTTCGATCTTGAAATTTTTATTATGTTATTGTTTTCTTGCGAGTAAGGAAAAGACGGGAAGGTCCCCCAAAAGATTGAAATGTTGATAATTAAATTTCTTCCAAATCATTGGGTTCCCTTCTTAAAATGCAAAACTCAACTTGGCTACAAATGCAAAAAGCATCTCGCTTACACCATTTTTCTTTTTGATCAATAGGGGAGGAAAGACTGGAGCTCGTGACATGACATCTTCCAACATTGGAAAAGGTTGCCAGTTTCATTTAAGTTGCTCTTTTTTGTTTTGGTTTGAGGTGTATTTTTGTCTTGCTCTTGTTTTGGTAAACTCTACGAACTCAAAGTTGTAACCTGAATTTATAATAGTAGAGATGCATACAAAAATGATGGAGCCTGGCTTTATAATATGCAAACCTGACTTTTCTTATGACTCAAATCAGGATCACAGAAGCCAGAGAAAAAGCCGATACCAAAATCAAAGTTACAATAGAAGCACAATCAATAGAAGAGACTGAAGATGCATGCAGAGCTGGGGCAGCTCCAATTGGTCCGCTGGCAATTGAAGTCATTGGTGCATTGGATACTGGTGCGGCTGCAATGCTGCTAGATGTAGTGTCTCCTAACTTTGGTGCGGCTGCAATGCTGCTAGTTGGAGCCTTGACTGGGCGCTGCAGATCGCAACTTACCTGGGTTTGAAGAAGGTGATGGGGTTGGTGCAGTTAAGCTTGAAGGCAATATTAGATTACTAATTTGCACTACTGATATGTAAGAACTTTCATCAGCAGTAATATCTCGAACTACGACTGCTTGGTCTGAACCAGCAGCTGAAACAATCGAGATGGTGTCCCCATTTGTGACGTTCACAAAGCCTTGTTGGGCACTTGGCTGGTCAGTAACTTGGAGCAGTGTGTTTATTCGAGTGGGCTGCAAAACCGGCAAGTTGTGGAACTTTTGGACAGTATAGTAGTCCATAATAACATGGAGACTCAAAACCTTTTTCTTAATCTCCATTGGTTTGTCTACTAAATAGGTCATGGCACCATTGTCGACAACGAAGATTGTCATGGTTTTACGTTCATTGATCTGGTTAGCTACTTGGGTTTGAGTAAGGTAGGTGCTGAAGAGGTTGAAATCAGGGCTTCCGGTTAGAGTTTTGGTGATGTCAAAGGGAGATGATGAAGGAGTGGATGAAGGAGGCGATGAAGTGGATGCAGAAGGAGATGAAGGTGGTGAAGTTGGTGAGTCTGAAGGAACAATTAGACTGCTAATTTCCACCACTGATATTTTGAAATCATCAGTGTATATATCTTTAACTAGCTGTGCTTTTTCAGAACCGGAAGCGGAAACAAGCGAGACGGTGTCCCCATTTGTGACGTTCAACAAGCCTTGAAAGCCCACTGATTGGAAAGAAGCTTGGAGCATTGTGTTCAGTTGGGTTGTTTGCGAATTTGGCAAGCTCCTGAATTTGTGGAGGGTATAGTAGCCCGTAATAACATGGAGGCTTAGCACCTTCTTCTTAATGTCGGCTGATTTTCCTACTAAAGAGGACATGGCGGCATTGTTAACTGCAAGGACCGTGATGGAGGAACCTGCATTGATTTGGTCACAAACTTGGGTGTCGGTGAGGTAGGTATTGAATGTGGTGAAATCTGGATAGTCGAATAGAATTTTGGTGATGTTGAAAGTGGATGAAGAAGGAACTGATGAGGGCGGAGAAGGTACCGAAGATGGCGGAGAAGGAGGTACTGATGAAGGCGAAGAAGGCACTGAAGATGGTGGAGAAGGTGATGGTGATGAGGGTGAAGTAGTTAGCAAGCTTGAAGGCATAATTACATTGCTAACTTCCACAATTGATGTCTTATAAATAGCGTCAGGATAAATATCTCGAAGGACACCTACTTTCTCAGAACCAGCACCTGAAACAATTGAGACGGTGCCAACATTTGTGATATTCAAGTAGCGTTGTTGGTCAGGAGATTCGAGCAGTGTGGTCACTTGGGAAGGCTGCGAAGATGGCAAGCTCTTCAACTTACTGAGGGTATAGTAGTCCAAAAATACGTGGATGCGCATCACTTTGTTGATGAGGTCCATTGATTTTCCTACTAATGAGGACATGGCGGCATTATTGTTGACCGCAAGAATCGTCACAACTCGGTGCTCATTGATCTGCCTGGAAACTTGGGTTCGGGTCAGGTAGTCGTTGAAGATGCTGAAGTCCGGGTACTTGTTTAGAACTTCAGTGATGTTGAAAGCAGACGATGAAGAAAAGAAGACGAAAAAGAAAGAGAGGAAGATATAAGTAATGGGTGTGTTAAGCCTGATAAAATACATCTTGATATCAATTGATATCTATATATGTCTTGATTAAAAGGTAGAGACAAACAAAGAAAGAATGAGAGAGCTGTTGGCGAGTCCTTACTTAGTTAGGATTTTGGTTCCTTACTGTGTTAGGATTTTAGTTACTTACCGATTTGTCTAGTCCAATTATAATTAAGATTTATTTCCTATTGTAATTTAGATTTATTTTCTATTGTAATTTAGATTTATTTCCTATTTTATTTAGGGTTGTACTTATATAAATACCTCCATATTGGAGAAGAATAAATATGAGCGTATCTAAGCATAACTAAATATTTACCCTACTTTATTTGACATGGTATAAGAGCCTAGGTTTTCTTGTGACTTGTGTTTGCGTTCTCCTTGCAATTTAAGTGCTCTCCTCCCCTCCTCTTCAAGGGGGGGAGGGGGAGTGAAAAGGATATGTTTATTGACGTATCCCCATTAGCTTGACATATTCCCATGAAGATGTTGCTTATATCTTGACTCCGACGACCTCTTCTCTTCAGGGGGAGAGGAGGAGTGAAGAGAAGTTGCCTGTGTGAATTAGCTAAAATTGATATGGAAGAACTATTGTTGTTGCTGTTGTCGTTACCGTTACCTCTACTACTGTCGTTGATGTTACGTTGCCGCTATTGCTGCCGTTGTTATGGTCATTATCGATGATGTTACTGTGTTTTGATCTGTCTCTACCCTAACCCTAGAGACTACCTATTTCCGTTGCACTATACATCTAGCTTATAAAGGTAAAGCCGCCGCCGCCGCCATCTACCTTGCTACCGTCATCGCTGCCTACCTTGCTATTGTCACCGTTGCTCATCTATTCCGATGCAATTTAACCACCTATCTGCTATGACTGATTCTGCTACATCTCAGTGTTAGTCAGTGCATGTTTCTCAAGTACCATTGATCATATGGCTCCATCGACCCCTTCTCTTCAGGGGGAGAGGGGGAGTGAAGAGAAGTTGTCTCTGCTGTTGCTGCTGCTGCTGCCAGTACCTTATTGCTCTTGCTAGTGCCAATGCCTTGTATTGCTGTTGATGATGCCTGTTATGTCTCTGCCTTGTTGCTCATGCCTTTGCTGGTGTGTTTCCGCTGTGGTCATGCCCGTTGACCTTGCCTTTGGCTTTGCCTTTCTTTGCCTTGCCTTACCCCATTTGTTAGGGTTTGGCTTTGCCTTGCCATGCCTTACCTTACCCTATTTTTAGGATAAGGCTTTACCTTTGTCGTGCCTTACCCTATTTTTAGGGTTCTTTGCCATGCCTTGTCACCTTGCCTTTGCTTGGCCTTTATTTGCCTTACCTTGCCTTACCCTATTTTTTAGGGTTTGGTTTCTGCCTTATCTGCTGCCGTGCTCACAGGGTTTCTGTGTTTTGCTATCTGCCTTATCTTCTACCGTGCTCACAGGGCTTCTGTGTTCTGCTTTATCTATTGCCGTGCTCACAGGGCTTCTGTGTTCTGCCTTATCTGCTGCCGTGCTCACATAGTTTCTGTGTCCTTTGCCGTGTTCACAGGGTTTCTGTGTTCTGCCTTATCTGCTGCCGTGCTCACAGGGTTTCTGTGTTCTGCTATTTGCCTTATCTTCTGCCGAGCTCACAGGGCTTCTGTGTTCTGCTTTATCTACTGCCGTGTTCACAGGGCTTCTGTCTTTTGCCTTATCTGCTGCCGTGCTCACAGGGTTTCTGTGTTCTGCTATGTGCCCTATTTTTTAGGGTTTGCTCTTGTGTTTCCGCTGCGAACTTTGCTTTAGTTTGTCACTTGTTTCACTCGTGGTTGACGAAAAGACCTTCTCTACAATTGGTGCTTCTCAAGTATGGTGTTCTGTGACTCGCTTGTCAAGTTGGGCGTGTGAAAATATCTTTGCCCAACTTGAGGGGGAGTGTTGGCGAGTCCTTACTTAGTTAGGATTTTAGTTACTTACCGATTTGTCTAGTCCAATTATAATTAAGATTTATTTCCTATTGTAATTTAGATTTATTTTCTATTGTAATTTAGATTTATTTCCTATTTTATTTAGGGTTGTACTTATATAAATACCTCCATATTGGAGAAGAATAAATATGAGCGTATCTGAGCATAACTAAATATTTACCCTACTTTGTTTGACAAGAGGTGCCTGCGTCCCAATGAATTGAAGAGGCATCTATTTATATGTGTTTGAGGAAAAGAGTAAGTCTTCGTGCAGCCAAATATGCAGGAACTTTTTTTATTGTTTGGTTGAAAATGGCCGAAGAAATGGATGGTGGAGTTGATTTCCTATAGGTTTGTAGAAAGATCAGTCAGTCCCAGTTGACAATGTATTCGCACTTTCTTGCCTAAAAATAGATGTCAATTACTCAAACGACGACACTAGACTAGAGAGACCAATTTTTGGAGGACATCAGCTGTTAATTCCAATGGCGGAGCTAGGATTCTTAGCATGGAGGGGCCAAAATTTCAAAATCACTTCCACATAGATTTTTTATCTTCAATTGGGAGGGCCATCACTAATCTAATTACAGTAATTGTATTGCTATAACATATATTTTATAATATATTATAATAGATTAAAAATTAAATGGGGGGGCCAGGGCCATGGCAAGCCTAGCTATGGCTTCGCCCCTGGTTAATTCGATGAACCCACATCTATTCATCTCAATTTTACACAGCTGATAATTTTTTTTGTTAATTCCACATCATAAAATCATTCCCAACTCATCAATATTAATGGAATTCCACATCCATTCAATTCAAGAGTAATCAATATTTTTTTTTCTTCAGAATATATAATTAAATTATCCGTTTGATGATCATTTCATTTCAATGTTTTAAGTTTTTATGTGCACTTTTTCTATTTGGGACCTCTCGACTTGGACACGGCTGCTAAATCTTGTGTTCCGCTGCAGACCCAATACGAACCTCAAGACCTATGCAAACTTCATCTTAACTCCAAAAAATTCACTAAAAAATACTACGAATTCTTTATAACATCCACTGAAAACGAAATCTAGAATAAGTCATCAAATAACTTTAAAACAGTTCTAAGTTTTTTTGAAAAGTTAAATTGGTTACCAACCTAAATCTTGTATATTTTCATCAGTGCACTACCTAAATCCTGTATATTTTAATGAGAATATCACAATCCCTCTCTTTTATTCTTTTCAATCATAAAAAAACAAAACAAAACAAACTTACTTCACACTAATCAAATCTTGTGCACCACTTCACACTAATGAGAGTGTAACCAAGCTGTCGTAGTTCGAGATGTTGCGCTGATGAAAGTTCTTACGTTGCAGTGCTGCAAATTAGCAACCTAAGATTGCCTTTAAGCTTAACTGCACCAACACCATCCATCACCATCTTCAAACCTAGGTACGTCGCGATCTGGGGCACCAAGGTTCCAACTAGCAGCATTGCAGCCGCGCCAGAGGTAGGAGACACTCCATCTAGAAGCATTGCAGCCGCACCACCAGTATCCAAATGCACCAATGACTTCATCAATTGCCAGCGGACCAATTGGAGCTGCCCCAGGTCCGCATGCATGCAGTTTCTTCTATTGATTGTGGTTCTGTTATAAATATAATTTTGATGTCGGTTTTGTCTTTGGCTTCCATGATCCTGATTTGAGTCAAAAGAAAATTCAGGTTTACATATTCACTACTACATTTTAGCGTTTGCGCGACGAATACAAAGTGGTCGCGCAAAGAACAAATCTGTCGCGCAAATAATAGAGCGACAGATATATCGTCGCGCAAAATCAGTCGCGCAAATACCGTCACGAAAGCCTTCGCGCGACAAAACTATAAAATATCGTCGCGCATAACCCTTCGTTGCGCCAATAGTTCAGGGACGACAAACATTCCGTCGCTCATTATTTTGCGCGACGAGGATACAGGCGTTGCAGGAACTATGCGCGACGACAATCATCAGTCGCACTACTGTTTGCGCGACAAAGTAACAGACGTTGCAAGAACATAAAGCGACGACACATTTTCGTCGCGCAAAAAATATTGCGCGACGAATAGGGATCGTGACTCAAACCTTTGCGCGACAAAGATTTGTTTGTCGCATTTTCTTGAGGGGACAAATACTTCCGTCGCGCAAACCGAGAATTATTTTCGTTTATGATTTATTTTTATAGTTTTTTATTTTTTAAAACGTGATTTGCGCGACGGGTCCTTTATTCGTCGCGCAAATATTAGTATTGAATTTTTTTTTTTAATTTATGTGAAAAAAAGAATTTTGATTTATTTTATTTTTATAATTAAATCAAATTGCAATTGAAAAATGTAATGAAGAGAAAATAGTTTTTTAAAACATAATATAAATGTATATAATATACAAGAGAAATATTTAAAATGTAATTAAGAAAGTAAAAAACTAATTAAACAATGAAGCTAAATCTACTTCCTCGTCTGGCAAATGCGGCTCGGATGTCTGGACATTGGGGACAGGGGCAGAGGTTTGGTGGCCATGCGCAGAGGTGGACGGGGGAACAAAAGATGGTACGGGAACGCCGGACTGGGCCATGGACTGTATAATCTGAGCCATCTGGGCCATCTGGGTTTCAAGCTGGGCCACCTTTGCTGTCAAAACACTATTTGACTGCGACGATGAACGGGATCTAGGTTCCCGCCGCCGGGCATTCCCCATCCCTCGACAGTATGTCCCTGGCCGCCTCCCCAGAGTCTGATCCAAGGTGTCCGTCAAGATCTGAAACCCCGCATCCTGTGGAGGAGCCACAGACTCGAGCGGCGTATCGGGAGGAAGCTGGGAGGCAGACTCCTGAAGAACCAACTGGCTCTTCTCAATCATGGTCGTCTGTTTAACATAACATAAAATATAAATAAAAACATTTATATAATAACTATGAAACTTGAACGCGTAAAATAATCATTAAAATTAAAGACTACTTACATGAAGGGACTCCGCCAACTCATTCCCAGGTCGAACATAAACGTCGCCGAAGACGTCAATCTCTGGAAATTTGGACCCCTCCTAAATTGAACAAGAGTATAAAAATGTTAGTACAAAAAAAAAAAGAAATTAACATTAATGACATATTAAAAATTAAATAAAAACGACTTATTATTACCCGACGTCGCGCATCCATCCTATAGGAGAAGGGCCTGGAACCTGAATGATGGAGAAGAGTCTTCTTCTCCCTATTGCCCTTATTTGCTTTAGCCATCTTCTGTTATACAAAAATTAAAACGTATTATTTGAAATTGAAATGAAATATTAAAAAATGAAATAAACATTAGTAAGAAATGTGTAATAATTTTGAACTTAATATAAAAAATACCACATAATCAGCCTCCTGAAAATGACCACAGAGCCACTGCCAACTATCCTCCCGCCCCTCAAGCTCCTTCGGGCAACCCTCCTGAAGAGCAGCCTGCGGATCATCAAATGCCTGAAAGTGGTGGTGCAGGTCGCTCTTCCACTGCTTGTACCTATCAGCGAAGAGTCTGTTGATGTACCCCAACAACTCATCGTTGACATTCTCTAAATTGTAGTTCATCTACAATAAAATAATTACATACATTAAATATTTAAAATATATAAAATTGGAAGGAAAAACAATTAAAATGTAAGATACATACCGACAGGTGTCCATGCATCTCGTTATGCACCGCATCAGGCATGGCCTTCCAAGACTTCCATTTCATCGGACAATAGGTCCGAACGACTGCACCAACATCGTGCGCCAATGAGCTATGTTGGTCTGCCGTTGGGGCAGCCCGATGACGATCGTCGTATCTGATGTTGATACGAGAGTTGTTCACCCGGGTGACCTTCGATGTAGCCAACTGGCGACACGGTCCCCGGGTGTTCTTCTTAGCTGCAAAGAAATATGAAATTAATGTTAGTTAACAAATTTGACTAAAATATTGGTACGAAACATCTGTAGTTGAAGGAAATCTTTACCTGGTCCGCTCGAAGTGGCGTCGGTGGTGCTGGAAAGGCGATGACGCCGCTTGGCGCTCATAGGTTGCGCCACTGATGACTCTGATGACGCCGGCACATGGGGGGCACTGGGACCCACTGGCAAGTCGGGCAGCTGTGGTCGACAAGAGGGAGGTGACATCATAGTCGGGGGAGGCAAGCTACGTGAAGGTTGCACCGGCTTATGACTTCTGCTGATTAGGTTAGACATCTTACAATAAAAACAAGCACCAAAGTTTAAAAACAATAGTTACTGGAATACAACAATCTAATAACAAATATAACATTTATTTCATTTATTTCATTTCATTTAAAATAGAGTCAACGTCTAATAACAAATATAACAAATATAACAAATAAAACAAATAAAATATAACAAAAATATAAAACATTCTTCATTAATTATAAAACATAAAAATTATTCCAATTTAGGGTCATTATATATACTAAGCTAACAAACATACAAATAAATCAAATTTACCAATATATAAAGTAAGCATATTTTAACAATATTACAAATTTAATTAACGCATATATGTTGGTGTACGGTTTGCGATTTCGGAGTATCCGGGACTCCAATCCACAATCCGTTGAATCCTATACGATCCTAGACATACAAGGCACATCATACGTGAGTTTGAGTTTCATCCAATGGTCCGAACAAATCAAACCGTTAAATCGTAAAATAGGTGAAATCCATTCGAGGCTGAAACGGTATCCAAATTGGAAACCGAACACACCTACACGCTCATGACAACTAGGGGATCGCATTGGGACACAATGTGATTTTGCTACAGTTCCATAGCGCTGCCACACGCGGCAGCAGCGCTTGGATGTGAAAAAGCGATAACGATCGCCGGAAAAATCTCAAAATGAAGGGCCAATCTTCCTACCCTAGGTTCAGGACATCGAATAGAGGCAGTTTTGTTCTCGGACATAGGCCAAAAAATGGCCGGAAGTGGCCGGAATTTCATCCCGAAATCCGGCCAAAATCTTAGTTACAAAATTAGACAACGTACACAACAAATTTCACAAATCCTACCCAACCATCAGCTAGATAACAAAAAATAGGGGGAAAACCATACCTCACTCGTCAGATTTGGAGGCCAGAGGAGGGAGAACGAAGCCGGAGATATTCGCCCAAAATCGGATAAATTCCCGCCGGTTTCTCGAACCCAATCAAGCTGCCGCGGCGCCTCGGAAAGGTCTGAGTTCGTTGGCGGTGATCGCCCGGTCGTTAATGTGGAGAGTTGAGGTGGTGGCCGGAGGAGAGAGAGAGAGAAGAGAGAGCGGCGGCGAGAATGAACCAGAAGGTCTGAAATTGTCGAATTATTATCAGATCTTTGCGCGACGAAACATACTAACTTCGTCGCTCAAATCAGTAAATTGTCTAAACGGTGCGTTTTCGATTAAAATTTTCGCGCAAAATTGAAAATATTAATTTTGCGCTACGGAATAACGTTTACATCGTCGCGCAAAGTCGTTGCAATAGCGGCAATTAAACCGCCAAAATTTTCACCACCTTACGCGACGGGAACAAATTCTTACGTCGCGTAAACATCATACCCTAAACCCTAAACCCTAAACCCTGATCACGTAAAACCCTAAACGACATCATCACTTTGCGCGACGAACAAATGTTCATTCATCGCATATACTCGTTTTGCGCGACGTCAGTCACTCGTCGCGCAAGTTCTTGTATAAAATTTGAAACAAATTTTTTTGGTAGCATACACATTCTACGAAACTAGTTTCAACGATCCAACCATCAAACGTATTTGCTTATACTTAGAGATCGTATACACCAAAAATGGGGAAAAAAAAACGTATAGAGATCAAGTAACGGGACAAAAGTTTTCGACGGTTATAATGGAAAAATCACGATTTAACGGTCAATTTTACTCTTATTTCGATAATTTTTTACGGATACAATCCTTCACCCAACATGAATCCAATGACAGTATTTGATCTTCATTTGAAATTATTTACACTAGTGGATATCACAAAATCTTATGTTATACTTAACAAGTTTATATATAAACTTTTAATAGTTAGTGGCTATATTGTGTGAATCATATACGCATTATAGAAAACTTTTTTTATCGATCCAGCCGTCACACTTGTTTGTTTCTACTTAAAGATCGTATACGCCGAAAATCGAAAAAAAAAAAGGTATATAGATTGCGTAACGGGAGAAAAGTTTTCAACGGTTATAAAGGAAAAATCACGATTTAACGGTAAATTTTACCCCGATTTCGAAGATTTTTTACAGATACACTCCTTCACCCTATATGTATCCAATGACAGAGTCTGATCTTCATTTCAAATTATTTATACTAGTGCATATTGAGTTAAAATTCCTAAGTGTCATGTATACAAGTATTTTTTAAAAAATTAAATTTTTTTACGCGACGAAGTAAATGTGTCGCCTGTAAAAAGTTTGCATGACAGACATTTTCCGTCGCGCAAAGATCAGTTTAAAAATTTTTCCCGACACTTGTTTTTTTGGGAAAATTAACCTTGCGAGACGAAACATGTCGTCGCGCAAAGGTTTAACTAACGACGTAGGTGTTACTCCGTCGCGCAAGACACTTCGAAACTATTCCCGGACACTTGTAAATTTTTTTAGACCATTATTCTTGCGAGACGGATATAATCGTCGCGCAAAGGTGTTTTGGCGACGCCATTATATTTGTTCGTCGCGCAAAATGTTGTTTTTATTTTTAAAAATTAAATTGATATTTAGTGTAAATATTTGTTGATACTATATTTGTATTTACTATATAAGCAAAGATGATCATAACTTGTTTTAGGGGACGTGATAAAGCATATATTTATAAGTGTCGTCATATAATTGTCATACTATATTTGTATTTTGTCGTACCTTTATTCATTCGTCTTGTTACAAAACTCTATGCAAATATATGACGTTAATTAGGAAAAGTTACTGACACAAAGAGAAAACATGTACATTTCATTAAATTACAAATAAATTACATTATTCATCTGATGAACTATAATAACCTTCGTTATCATCACTATCATGACTATCCGTCTCCCAATCCTCTTCCTCCTCTTCTTCCTCCTCCTCCTCCTCCTCCTCCTCCTCCATAAGTACATCATCGTCGTTGTTGTCCCCCATGGTTGGATCGTATCGCGGAAGATCACCGAGGTCAATTGTAATTGACTGAATCGGTATTTCTCTTGAAGACACTCCGTCAATCTGAAATGGTTCTTGAACAACATTTGTATCGAGAAGTGTATGTGCATCATTTTCCATGGAAGAGTCTAAACGTTGGTCAACGACGTCGACGTCGTTGTCCGATGGGTCTAGTTCTGGTATAGCATACACGTTCCTCTGATCCATTTGCTGAACAACTTTCCAATCGTTCCCCGCTTTAGGGTCATTTAGATACACAACTTGTTTTGCCATGTTTGCCAAAATGTAAGGGTCGTCATCATACCAAGTTCTGCTCATGTTCACAGATAGTAACCCATGATCGATTTTAATACTTCCCTGCCTATTTGGGTTCGTATCAAACCATCGACACTTAAACATGATCACTTGGTATCGGTCTTTGTAAAGCAATTGCACGACAGTTGTGAGTTTGCCATAGAAATCAATGTCTGTACTTTCGCCTCCACCTGGAACATAGACACCGCTGTTTTGCGTACACAACTTGTCATCTCGTGCATTACCTAAAAACTTGACGCCGTTAACATGGCAACCTGAGAACAATTCTGCTCGGAGTGGGCCGAATGCCAAGTTATATAACTCTTCACTGTAAGTGGGGGAATTCTCTGATTTCAACTTATTCACCTAATATTATAAAAAAAAAAACATTCATAGGTTAGTTTGGAAAAATGTAATAGCATAATATATATATGAATTAGAAAACACTTATAACTTACATATTCCAAAAACCATTGTGGAAACAATTCACGGTGTTTCTTGGAATACAAATGTGATGGATGTTCTCACTTCATCATCTCTTCATGTTCATCTAAGTATGCCAATATCTCATCACAATTGTTCAATACGAACCAATGAGCTACCTCCATGTCATTTCTGGAAAACGATTCTCCTCGTACATGATCTCCAAAGGGTCGTGCGCTTTGGGCAAAAACAGAAAGTTGCTCATTTCTCAGACCTCCGTCATTATTGCGCTGAGGTCGATTGAAAGCCGTGTCCACATCCTTTAAATACATTCCACAGAAAGTAAGCGCCTCATATTGAACCCAAGCCTCTACAATTGATCCTTCGGGCTTCGCTCTGTTGCGTACGCTTTTTTTCAGCTCTCCGAGTAGCCTGCCAAAATAAAACGAAATTAGCAAGTAGTAAGCATGAGATAATGATGCATACACAAATGATGATTATTATATACCTTTCTATTGGATACATCCAGCGATAGTTGACTGGACCAGCAAGCAATGCCTCTTCTGGCAAGTGAACCATCACGTGAATCATACTCGTGAAGAAAGCCGGAGGGAATATCATCTCAAACTTGCATAAGACTTGGACAATGTCTTGGCGCAACTGATCAATGTCTGTCTTTCGCAACGTTTTTGCCGTCAGTTGGGAAAAAAATCTGGACAACAATATGATTGGCTTGACTACATCTTCCGGCAATAGGTGTCGAATCCCCACAGGAAGTAAGCGTTGCATAAACACATGGCAGTCGTGACTCTTGAGTCCAGTAAATTTACCCCCGTCAACCCTCACGCAACGTGCGATATTAGAAGCATACCCGTCAGGAAACTTTACAGACGATACGAACTGTAGAAACTCTTTGTTGTCATTCGGTTTCATGGAAAAAAATGCAAGATCCCGTATAGCTTTATCACTGCCCCTTTTCAGCCATAAACCCTTTCGTATGCCCATTCTTTCCAAATCAAGACGCGCTTTCGGAGTGTCCTTTGTCTTGCCCTTGATATCTAGAATCGTTCCCATCAATGTGTCAAACACATTTTTCTCAACATGCATAACGTCGAGATTGTGCCTCAATTTTAGTTTCGACCAATATGGGAGCTCAAAAAACATAGACTTGTGCGTCCAGTTCATATGTGTAGCAGGTCTAGTCCGACTAACTGTTTTCCCGAACGGAGCAAAATCCAAATGGTTAAGCTGTTCCAAGATCTGATCACCGGACCATTCTCTAGGTTTTGCGCGACGCTCTTTGTTTCCGTCGAACTCTATATCCTTCTCCCGCCACTCGTGGTCCCATGGCAACCATCTTCGATGCCCAAGGTAACACACTTTTCCAGCGTGCCAACCGGAAGTTACATATTCCTTGCATACAGGGCATGCCATATAACCCTTTGTGCTCCACCCCGAAACCATTGCATATGCGGGAAAATCATTCACAGTCCACATAACTGCCGCCCGCAAAGTGAACATCTTCCTAGTAGATTTATCGTACGTGCGCACCCCGTTTGTCCATAAATCTTTGAGCTCATCAACCAACGGCCTTAAGTACACATCGATTGACCTGCCAGGATCCTCAGTTATCAAAATAGTCATCATCATGTACTCTTTTCTCATGCATTTCCAAGGGGGCAAATTATATGGAAATACGAAAATTGGCCAAGTGCTGTGGTGTTGGTTTAGAACCCCGTACGGATTGAATCCGTCAGTCGCAAGTCCCAACCTCACATTTCGGGGATCAGCAGCAAACTCGGGGAACGTTCGATCGAAATCTTTCCATGCCTCCCCATCTGCAGGATGCCGCATCACATCGTCGTCTACCCGTTTTTCCTTATGCCATCTCATGTCTGTGGCAGTATGCGTCGACATATACAATCGCTGCAACCTTGGTTTCAGGGGCAGATAACGCATGACTTTTTGTGGAATCTTACTCATTCTATTCTGAGATGTCTGTTTGAACCTCGATTCATTGCATATAGGGCATGTATCCAACGTTTCATACTCTTTATAGAATAACATGCAATTATTTTTGCAAGCGTGGATCTTTTCATAACCCAATCCAAGACCACTCAACATCTTCTGTGCCTGTCTGTGATCTTTCGGCAAACAATTGTCTGTTGGAAGCATTTTCTTGAAAACCCCCAAAAAGTAATCGAAACACAAGTTCGACATACGATACTTTATTTTCCCGTGCATTAGCTCCACAATCGCCGTCAGAACGGAAAAGCTCTCGCACCCCGGGTATAACTCCTGGTTGGCATTTCTTAACAGGTTTTCATACTGTTCGAACTCTGCACTGTCCATTGGTGTAGGCACATCATCTTCTCTTTCCTGAGTGCTGCTGGTCGATGCAAATGGAAAAGCATCATGTATAATATCCCTGACTTGTTCATTAGGATCCACAATAGGTTCAACATTGTCCATTCTTGTGGCCCCTGAAGACGAAGCGATGTCTACTTGTTCCCCGTGATGGTTCCAAGTGCTGTATGTCTCAATCATTCCATTTCTTACTAAATGAAATCGAACATGTTCAATTGTCTCCCACAACATGTTGTTACACCTCCTGCAAGGACACCGGATTCTAGTTGCACCTGGGTTGTGTGTCCGTGCAAAGTCAATAAAATCCTCGATTCCATCCAAGTATTCGCCTGCGCACCTATTCCGGTTCTGTATCCACCTCCTGCTCATCTTTCCTGGAACCACAATCACAATACAACAATCATGTTGTATTCGTACAAAATCTTTCCTTATGCCTCCGGTAAGGGCCCTATCCCATTCGGAAATGCATAGCCATGTCATGTAATTTACAGCTACATGAGATTAGATTTCGACGTGGATAAATTTCGGCAGCATCTCGGTACAGTTCTTGAGGTGTACCGTAGATATAAAATATCTACGTACCACCCGAAGAACGTACCGAGACGACACCGAAATCTCCACAATCGAAACCTAATCCTGTAGCTGTAAACTACGTGACATGACTATGCATTTCCAAACTGTCCAAAATATGGGACAATTCAAGAATTAATTGGACCGTTAGTCGTGGTTTACCCACCCATGCGCGGTCCAACTAACCTCGAACGGGAACTAAGCTTTACAAAAAAAAAATGTACAAAGTTAATTTCAATTAACTTCGTACATTAACGTACATTCATAATTTAACAACATATTATAAACATAATTTCATAAATCAATATAAATATAATGTAATAAATTTTATATTATAAAACAACGAAAATACCTTCTAAATCGTTCTCCTCCAATCGCTAATCACATATAATATTCCTATATACAAAGAAATAAATGGTGTTAGAATGAATTTACAGTAAAATTTTTACACTAACGATAAAAAATGCATACCCAAAGACCGTATCGGAGGCAGAAGTAGCTCAACTCATAAACGAAATGAAAATAACGAGTTTTGTGGCCCGAAATCTCTTGAGAAAGACGCAGGAACAGCAGAGGCAAACTGCAATTTTTTTTGCAGTTTGCCTCTGCCATGGACGTGTTCAGCTTAGTATAGACGACGAGTTTGCGCGACGGAGTAGATTATCGTCGCGCAAGATTACGCCTTTTGCGCGACGAAATATTAGTTCAACGTCTGTCGCGCAAAAAACGTCACCGTCGCGCAAACGTTATTTCCCCGTCGCGCAAGGTACTGTCGACATCATTTTTTTGCGCGACGATGAAATTATATCCGTCGCTTAAGAATTCGTCGCCCATACAATGTGCGACGAAAGTTCTGTCGCGCAATCTGCTGTCGCGCAATTTTTTGGCGCGAAATGCTATCGACAGTGCTCTATTCTTGGCGCCTTTTTTTTGCGCGACGAAAGGTTTAACTAGTCGCGCAAACTACCTTGACGCGACGATTAATATTGTCGCGCAAAGTTTACCGCCAAATAAATTTTTCATCGCGTTTTCCCAGAACTTTATGCGACGCTCTTTATTTCTGTCGCGCAAAATGTATTTTGCGCGACGATTAATTTTGTCGCACAATTTTGCGCTACGCTTTATGTGTTCCGTCGCGCAAAACCTTCTCGTGGGACGAATTATGCTCCGTCGCGCAAAAAAACCGTCGCGCAAGGGCTAAAATGTAGTAGTGATTATAAAGCCAGGCCGCGTCATTTTTGTACGCATCTCTCTACTATTATGAATTCAGGTCGCAACTTTGAGGTCACAGGCTTCACCAAATCGCGCAAGAATAAAATACACCTCAAACCCGAAAAATATAAAAAAGAGAGCAACTTACATGAAACGGGTAACCTTTTCCAATGTTGCAAGTTCTTGAAATTACAACACCCAAAATATGACACAGATTTATCAAAGCCAAGAAAACCAAAATTTTCAACAAAAAAAAAAAAAGAAGGAAAATTTATCAGTGTTAAATTTATTGGAAATAACAAGTTTACGGTCAACCAAGTCATTACAATGGCTTCTTTTTTATTTTATGGTAAACGACAATGTTTAATTTTCATTTTATTACTTAATAAGGACAATGGGATGGCTAATAACGTATAGTAAGCTATTCCAGTAGTCATATATGATTTAATATATCATACAGGTCCATATCAGAACATTTTTTGGGGCACGAAGAATTGCATGTGGATTAATTTTTGGGCCAAGAAGATGGCAAGGCGATTCTCTATATAAACTGCGGAGCAGTCTACTTTTTTGTATACCTGCTCATTAATTCCTCTTCTTTACCAAATCCCAACTTGCTACCATGGAGTTCATTAGCCGGCTGCAGGGTTGTGTTTGTTTGGCGTTGATCCTCATCGTGTTGGGGGCATGGTCTTCTGAAGCCACTTCTCGTAGTCTCCAAGATGCATCCATGTATGGAAGACACGAGCAATGGATGGCTCGTTATGGGCGCACATATAACGACATTAGGGAGAAGGAGAAACGTTTCAACATATTCAAGGAAAATGTGGCATATATAGAATCTTCCAATGAGGATGCAAACAAAATATACAAACTAAGTGTCAATCAATTTGCTGACCTTACAAATGATGAGTTCAAAGCGTCACGAAATCGATTCAAGGGGCATGAGTGTTCCACAAAGACGACTTCTTTCAAATATGAAAATGTAACAGCATCAGTGCCGACTACTATGGACTGGAGAAAGAAAGGAGCCGTGACACCCATCAAGGATCAAGGCCAATGTGGTAATTAAGCTTCTTGCTGATTTTTATTACACAAGAGAAACATTATGTATTCTCCTTTAAAACTCTTACTGCTACTAATTGCAATCATGCAAAATATAGGATGTTGTTGGGCCTTTTCAGCTGTGGCAGCAACAGAAGGAATTACTCAGCTTACAACAGGTAAACTCATCTCTTTGTCTGAGCAAGAGCTTGTTGATTGTGACACCAATGGCGAAGACCAAGGCTGTGAGGGTGGTTTAATGGATGATGCCTTTCAGTTCATCCAACAAAATCATGGGCTTAGTACGGAAGCTAACTACCCTTACAGCGGTGTTGATGGTACATGCAACACCAAGAAAGAAGCCAGCATTGCAGCCAAGATAACTGGCTATGAAGACGTGCCTACAAACAGTGAACAAGCCCTTCTCAAGGCTGTTGCTAATCAACCCGTCTCTGTTGCCATTGATGCAAGTGGTTCTGACTTCCAGTTCTATTCAAGTGGTGTCTTTACCGGAACATGTGGAACGAGCCTGGACCATGGTGTTACTGCTGTTGGTTATGGAGTCAGTGATGATGGGACTAAGTTTTGGTTGGTGAAGAATTCATGGGGCACAGAATGGGGCGAAGAAGGCTACATAAGAATGCAAAGAGATGTTGATGCAGCAGAAGGACTTTGTGGCATTGCTATGTCTGCCTCTTACCCTACTGCATGATTTTATCAATGCCTACTATGGCTTGTATGAAACTAATACTGAATGAAGAACGTCTTCAATTTCATTTTACTTATAGCATAACACAATTTTTACTATCAAAAGGAGCACGTGATCAAAATGGGATGTAGCAAAATACAGTCAGAAGACCGCCTTCGATTGACTTGTTGAGTCACCTGATCTATGAGAAAAATTGGAAAAAGAAATCAGTTTAAAATTAAAAAGTTTAAATAAATAAATAAAGATAATGCCCGAATCTCCAAAAAAATCCCTCCCATTCCATAGACTTTATGTGACCTTTTCGTTCTTGTAGTGGGAGATATCAAAGTAATAAAAGTAAATGATATCAAATATTTAAAGTAAGGGTTAATGACCTAAATGGTCCCCCAACTATTGCCAGATTATCATTTTGGTCCACCAACTAAAATTTTCAATTCAAATGTCCTTAAACTTTTTAAATTGTACCTAAATGGTCCATTCGTTAAAGTCTGTTTATTATTCCCCTCCCCCTCCCCTAACTTCACCCAAAGACCCACCGTCATCGATTTCTTCTCCCCACCCCCAACAACAACAACAACAGCTGCTAAGTCTAGAGAGAGAGAGAGAGAGAGAGAGAGAGAGTTGAGATATGATGAAACTGAGAAGGAAGACAGAGAACGTTTCAGTAATGGTGAGCTATAGAAAAGAAAGAATCAATTTTTTGAAATGGGTTTGTTTAGTTTGAGCTGAAAAGATTTCATGGCATCAAAGAGTAGATGGTGAGTATGAATTTGAGGAAGACTTAGAAGAAAAACGAAGAGCTTTTTCTGCACAAATCTAAAAAGAACCCATTTTCTGAGCTTAACCCATTGCTCTGCCTCTTGTTCTTATTTCCCTGAGCAAATCTTCTGCAACTTGGTTTGATCTTTCCAAAGGTTTGAGCTTTTTTTAATTTTAATTTTTGGGTTTGTGATATTTTATGCAAGAGGGATGCCCTTTCATTTTCTGCAAGGGAAGGGGGTCTTAGAAATCCCAAATACAAGCTTAGCTTAGCTTCAATTTTCACAGCCAACATCAACAGCAACATCAATAAGTACTTCAGCTTTTCAACAACACAGCTTTGTGAGCAGCGAACCCAACTCTGTTCTTGATATGAGAAGAAGCCTGAGCCCACCCACTTCTGCATTGACTCTCACTTGCTGAATTGCTAACAGTGAATCTTGCAAAAATTTAGTGGCAGTTAGGAGGGAGGAGGAAGAAGAAGAAAATGGTTTTGGGGACCAAAATGATACTGGAGCAATACTTGGGGGACCATTGAAATTAATAACCCGGGAGTTTTGTGTCAGCTTCTCAAAAAGTCGTATATACCCTTCAAAACTCAGTCACGTGGCCATTGCGTGATCAGAATTCACGGAATCTTTGACGGATGGACCATTTAGGTACAATTTAAAAAGTTTAAGGACGTTTGAATTGAAAATTTTAGTTGGTGGACCAAAATGATAATCTGGCAATGGTTGGGGGACCATTTAGGTCATTAACCCTTAAAGTAATAACCTTAATAATTTTTAGCCATTCGATTGGTTTCTTGTCTAGTATTTGTTGCATTATAGTGTTGATCTCATTTGATGGGTTTTGATGCTTTTTATGCTGTTGATCTCACCCGGCTTTTTCTTAAGGCTTATTTATGAACATGCCCCCTGTGCATGCTTTCAAAGTTGTCTCAGATTACCACATGTTCTTTGAAACGTCTCAAAATATCACCTACACTTTTAATAACTATCTCACGTTACCTCTTTCGTTAGTATTAAGAGATGTTCTGTTATGTGATTTGGCCCCCACTTGGGGTATGGGTTTGCTTCTAGTCTTCTTTCTAGAAGACAATGGCACAACCATTCTTCTTCTTCTCCACCATATGTGCCCTTTTGGTCTTCATCACCCTCTTCTTCTTCTTCTTCTTCTTCTCTTCTCCTCCATTTGTGCCTTTTTGGTCTTTTTTCTTCTTCTTCTTCTCCATCATCTGTGCCCTTTTGGTCTTTTTGGTCTTCATCACCCTCCTCCTCTTCACCCTCTCAACCTTTGAGCCAATTCCAATAACTCCTTCTGTCCAAAGCCCAATCCACAATTTCCATCTGTGCCCTTTTGGTCTTCATCACCCTCCTCCTCTTCACCCTCTCAACCTTTGAACCCACAATCAAGCCTCACCCACTCATCACAACAACCTCTAGAAGATTTCTCTCCCAAATATCTTCACCCACCACCAACACAGACCCCAAATTACTCAATAAACCCATCACGTAACAGAACGTCTCTTAATACTGACGGAATAAGTAACGTGAGACAGTTATTAAAAGTGTAGGTGGTATTTTGAAACGTTTCAAATAACATGTGGTAATATGAGACAACTTTGAAAGCACAGAGGGCATGTACATAAATAAGCCTTTTCTTAATGCGGCAAACTACATGATTATAGAGAGCATAAGCAAAGTGTGAACATGGATCATTTTGAGCAAAAGTTGGATGCCACAAATGCCACAAATCCCAACTACTATTGTAAAGTCAAGAATGGAGCCCAAAATGGTAGAGCCCAAAGGTTTGTGTGTGAACAGCCAATATTTTGGCCTATAAATAGACACCTCCATCAGTAGAGAATGACCTCTCCAAAAAAAAAGGAATGAGAGCACACCAGGTGAAAAAGAAAGAGAGCCCTAGCAGAGAAAGAAGAAAGAGAAAGAGAGCAGAGAGAAAAATCAGTGAGCCAGTTGTTGGCGAGTCCTTACTTAGTTAGGATTTTGGTTTCTTATTATGTTAGGATTTGGTTACTTACTCATTTATCTAGTCCTATTATAATTGATGATGGCTACATCCTTCACTCAGTCCGAAAGATCTTCCCTCTAGAAAGATAGTCATGAAGATATCAGGGGGAGCATCTAGAAGTATGCTATACATATTGCTATACTCTTCTTCCTTCCACTAGTTTTCTACCTCACTAGGTTTTCTCCAAGCAAGATTTTAATGAGGCAACCAACATATTATTTGTGGTCTCCAAGGAGGGGTGTTGTAGAGTCAAGAATGGAGCACAAAATGGTAGAGCCCACTACCTAATTGATTGAAAAAAGATGATGAAGCTTGACTGCCAACATTCACATGAAGCCAAAGGCTTGTGAGTGAACAACCAATATTTTGGCCTATAAATAGACACCTCCATCAGTAGAGAATGACCTCTCCAGAAAAAAGAATGAGAGCACACCAAGTGAGAAAGAAAGAGAGCCCCGGCAAAGAAGGAAGAAAGAGGAAGAGTGAGAGGAGATAAAAGAGAGCAGAGAGAAAAAACAGTGAGACAGTGAGATTGTAAACACTAAAGTTGTAGCCCAATTATTTTACATAGTGGAAAAGTTACTGTTGCTACTCTCCGAGGATGTAAGTATGACCGAACCTCGTTAAATATTGTGTCTCATTTATTTTATGTGCAACTCAACATTCTCGCATATTCCATCCATTTTACAACAACTACAAATATACAAAAAGAATGATCTATATGCAATTTTGAGATTTTGAGGGCTCCATGCGAAACTTAAACTGGAACCTTCACATAATCTAATATTAAAATATTTTTTTAAAAAAAAATTGCCACGATTTAATGTCATAAAAAAAAAATTATACCTAAAATTCATCATCAATTAGCATGTAATAACAATCACAATTCAAATTCATAAATTTTTTAATGTTTTCATTTGACAAAGTTAAATGTTAGTGTATTTGGTAAATAAATAAAAATAAGAGTTCAAGAGAAAGAAGGCATGAATTTTTTATTTTTTTTTAGTGAAAGAAAGTACTTTTTTTTTTTGTTTGGGTGTGACATATACTCATGTTGGCTTCGTTGGATCTTTTCTCTTTGTTTTTCAATGCGCTTATGTTTTTTAAAACTATTTTAAGTTTTGTTGTTATAATGAAAAAGAACAAAAATACAAATGGAATGACATCACTAAAACTCAAACCTGGGCCTTGTCTCAAGAGAGATGCGTTAGAAACAAGCTCCACCAAATACAGTTTTGTGTCAATGTGATGTACGGTGGAGTATATATATAGTTTTTATATTATAAATATAATATAATATAAAGTAAAAAAAATTCAAGGGCCCTCAAAAATTGGGGGCCCTGTGCAGTGGTTCCACTTGCACCATGCCAGGCCGCCCTACGCACATTATGGGAAAAAAAAAAAAAAAAAGCATTTATCTTTGTTTATAAATGAGCTTACACTAAACTTCATTTAATTCTATTAAGGGTTTTCATGAAATCACAAGTGATCCATAAACTTTTTAAAAGTCCTCATTTTAGTACTTACAAGTCTCAAATCGATTAACATGATCCTTCATCTTTTTGTCTACAAATCAATTTGGTCCATGCTTTTGTCTTTGGGAAAACCTTTTGTTAAAACTGGTCATGTTTTATCACATAATCAACTTTAAAATGATATTTTTAGCAAAATATAGATCATTCATTTAAGAGAGAATAAAACTCACATCTTTGTTTAACAAGTCATTTACTCTCCATTTAGGGTTTCACATTTGGGTTCCATATCGAGGAAAACATATAACCTTGTTAAGCAAAGACGTGAACTTTACTTTGTGTCATCTGCCCTACAGATGTCGTAAATCAACTATATCGAGAGAGTATTTCATTTTGTTGAGTATTATTTAAAGCTATTTGTTATCAATATAAGAGGCAATAGCGATAGTATCAATAGTTTTGGTATTTTAAATAGTAAGCTTTTATTTAGTACGTACCACAACAGTTACAATATTTTTTTTTTCTTCACATCATCAACAACAGCTACAGTTGATTCCAACAAGACTTGAACACAAACAAACTACATTTCTTGCCAGCAGTCTTAGTACTTATTCATATACACATATATCAAATATATCATAGCATGATACGCATATCATAATGTTATATTTATTTAGGTCTAGCAGTGCTGATTGCTCAAGTAGAGGACTTTGTACCAGTACTATTTGACACATTACCCGTACCGGAGACTTCACTAGCCTGGCTATACCCATAACCAGAACCATTTCCATAACCCGAATCAGACACCGATTCCGTGGTACCTCCTGATTCTGATCCGGTAACAGCACTCACAAACGAACCGGCAGCCGATTCAACAGTGGAGACTGCAGCAGTAATAATTGATCCAAAACCAGAGCCAGAGCCTTGCCCATAGCCTGACTCTATTTCCTTACTATCCCTATTTGTAGCCATTGGGTTTCTAGCAGTCTATCACTTGTTGCAGTAAATTAATTGGTGACCTAATTTGAGGTGTTGATGCTTTATGTAGTGGTCTCAGTGTCTCACCCTATTCCCTAATGCGGCAAACAACATGATTAGAGCGTATTAGCAAAGCATGAACGTGGATCACGTTGAGAAAAAGTTGAATGCCCCAGATTTCAACAGCCTACCGACTACGAAATGTTTGAGGCCTGATTGATAAAATGTGGCTAAAACTGGGACAAATGGCCAATACTACTAGAGGGATATCTCTTTAGGATAGTGATGCTGGGAGTATTAATCTCGGATCTCTTGACTCATTACCAATTAATTTTGTGCACAATTGGCAAGAAAATTTATAATTGAAAAAAAAAAACCATTTGCCTTTGTTTATAGATAAGCTCACTCTAAACTTCTTTTAATTCTAACAAACTAGAAAGCATTTATCTTTGTCTCTCACTTAGTTCTAACAAATAAGAGATTTCCATTGTCACTTCCCTTGTCAATCAAACTTAGGATGATTTGCCCGTTGACTACGTAGGGGGTTGTATTCAATTAAGATTTTAAAAGAGTTGAATGGAGTTATAAAGTTTATAGAGTTCAACGTAGTTCAATTGATTTCTATCAACTCCACATAGAGTTTGATTGAATTCCTAGATTGATTTTGATGGTGTTTGTTAGAGTTTTATCGTAGATTTTAAAAGAGTTGATTAGAGTTCTAAAATTTATTTTTTTATTTTTTTTATTTTTTTTTATTAGAGTCGCTTGGAGTTGAGGGGCAACAAACAAGTGCCACCCCGCGCCCAAAGAGAGAAAAATGACAGCAAATTATCACAAAAATAATTTTTGTTCTATTTTGAATTCTTGATTCTATCTACCTACTCGCTCTCTCTCTGTTTTTTTTTTTTGCTTTTCAAGAAAAAGCAGCATTCTCATAAGAAGACATATAATTAACTTCATTGCAGCCCACTGATTCGAGTTTATACAGAAACAAAAATGAGATATAGATTGCCTTGTTATGTTTTATTGACATTGTCTTGCAAATGCATATACAAGTACATCAACCATCTGCAACGTATTGTCCCCTTTTTTTATTTATTTAAAGTCTATTTACATACACATGTTAGATAGCTTCTAATAGTTATGAATAAAAATTCAAAATTAAACAAATTTTAAGACAAATAGTTGATTTATGACCAACAAAATAGACCAAATGAAAACACTAAAATGAGAACTTTTTGATTGTGTGGTTAATGGTTTTTGATTCAAGTGATTTTTGCTAGCATCTTTGACAGAATACCTAAAAGACGGTTCGGATCATTGAACACTACGTGAAATGGGTTCTACAAAAGTGTCTCTCAAATAAGGTTATTAAAGGGATTCTTCAAATTGAAGCTCCCTCTATATTTAGGTATCATAACTTCTGCTCAGAGTCAAGTAAGCAAAGATGAATTTGGCAACATCACTCTCAGAATTTCAAGGAAAACAAGATTATGAAAGATAAAGCACCACGGTAGTTAGCCGAAGATGCAGGAATTAATCTACATAAAAATAAATAAATATATAATTTGAGCAGAGAATATGCCAGATAGCGGTAAATCTATATTTACAAGTTACAACCAGAGCATGAAAAGATAACATAACTAACATCATTGCTGAAGTTAGATTAGTTGGAAAGCTATAAAAATAAGTTTCTCATCACCTTAACACATAAAATTAGCCCCTTATCTTGTGTCAGTCCTTTTTTTTTCCTCACAAATTGTCAGTATTGTTGCATTTGAAGAATTCGCCTACATCATCCGAGCACCGGTTGGATAATGGAATCACACCTGAAACTGGTATGTTAGAATCAAGAAGCCATAAACAAAACATGGGATTTTCAAAATGTTGGAACAACGTATAACCTGAGTGTTAAGCAGTATCTACTTTTAACTTTTGGAGCTCATCTTGGGCAGACATGAGCCTACATATGACAAAACATATAAGATTACTAGCATTTAAAAAAGAACATAATAATTGCACCTGGGATGCGTTAGTGGCTATTTATACCTCCTCTGCAACTCATTAATTTCATTAAGTAACTCGGTTTCCCTCTCAAGAGCTGCTTGAGGCTGCAAGCAAACACAGACAGGCCACTTAAAGTAATATAGCAAAATCACCTAGGATCTTTCTTATGAAACGAAAATATGAAATTTTATTTCAAAAGACTGTACAGTACAGTGAGTGGACAGGTAATCCACCAAGGGTAGAAGAGAAAAGAACATTAATTCAAACAACCTACTCATCTAGCTTAAGACCCAAAGTTGATCATGACACTGCAGCGTTCCAATCTAGAATAATATCGGATAGAGTCGTGTTCCTAAAAACAGTAAATACAGAAGCCCAAAGCGCTGTTCAGAACTTGACCTTTTCCTACACCTCCTCCACTTCCTTCCCCCTAACATCTTCAAAGATCCGCTGGTTCCTTTCTGACCAAATAACCCAACTAATAGCCATAACCAAACAACCATAATTTAGCCTTTTCCCCACCACTTAACTTCTCCCTCAACAATGAGAAACAATCTTTTGGCACTACTCAACAAATATTAATCTCATTAAATAAAAAGCACCATAACTTCCACCTGAAAGCGCAAGATAAGAAAACCTAATCCACACTCTCCCCAGATCTCTTGCATAACATGCACCGATGTGGGCATTAAAAAGATCCCAGCCTACATCTTTGGATTAAATCGCATGTTATGTACCACCAACCAGGCCAAAATCTTTACCTTGGGTGGAACACTGAATTTCCAAATCATGCTAAAAGGAAGAAAAAGAGGACTGCCTGGTATACATGTCAACCTATTTAAGTAGAATCTACAAGAAAGTTGTCCAGAAGGCTCCAGGCACCATCTTCTTGAATCCTCCCAATATGGGAATAATCTCACCTCCTCCAACAGCCTCAATGCTTCACATCTACTCCATTTCATTCTCTCTCGATTTCTCCTAAAACCAAAATCCCAGCTATACTCATCTACTTTTTATTACCTTATGCCTTGGTGCTTCCCTTTCCAGAGGAAATTTCCAAAGCCATTTAGCAAGCAGCTCCTAATTCGTAAGTGGTACCCATCCCCCCATCCTCTTTGGCTTTACTCACCAGTTCCCAATTAGCCAAGCAATCCCCTTTTCCTTCCCCTACACCTTCCCACAAGAAGTTGCATAAGATGTTCCCAATCCCCTAAGATCTTCTAAGTAAGCTCAAAAAAGGACTAGGATCCAGTGGAGTCTTAAAATCAACTAAATCAAAAGCACAAGATCCTATCTTAAGTGAACATGGGAAGCGAACTAATTTCACTTCCATCAATAACTTGGGATGGCAATTGCAGTTTTCTCATAATCACAATGGCTCAATCTGATATACCAGCACCAATATGATAAACTGAATACAGATATGCCACCCAATTACGATCTGAGTGGCATGATGACAATAGATAAACTGAACTCCTCAACAAACATAAATGTTCAGTCTAGGGATAAATGGGTTCAGATAGACATAAAGGCATGTGTACTTGTTAAAATAGAAAAGGAAAATAAATTAAATTAAATTAAGGATTTCCTCCATAACCCTAAACTAAAAACAACCATTGTTATCAGGTTTGGGTGGCATGGGCATGTTCAGCATACCATTAATCATTTCATGTAAAAATAATAAAGAGAACAAAAACCCAATACTTTAGTTAAGCGGAACATGAACTTAAACACTGCAATAACATTGGTGTATCAACCATGCGTGCCAGCTTAATTTTCATGAAGGAAGTAGCATAAAAGTTTATTTTTGGCACTTCAGCTCTCCAGAATTACTATCTTTATCTTACTGTCAATAATTTAGAATACTGCGCTGTCTCCCAGTCCCATAGCAAGCAACATTTTGGAGGCATGAAGCAAATGCCAAGCCGAAGATTTTAAGCTAGCTGTGGTATCTAAGAATGAGAAAACCTACTGAGGGTGAACTTCGGCCATAATTACGGCATCATATTTAGAAACTCAACATTTCTCTTATCAAATCTTATTGTCAAAGTTTATTCACCCAATTGCCCGGGCAATGATAACAAAGAAATGGCACTCTATTGAGTGAGACCACAGAAATTGTAAATCCTTACTTCAATGTGCTATCTACAAAGTAGTTCTCCACATTTATGACATTCAGATTTGTTGTAATTTCATCTTTAAAAAGTGAATAAACTTTATAGCATTATCTTTGTTGTTTTACTAAGAGACAATTTCTGGGCAGATACCACATAACTATATATGTGTAATCTGTATTCTACGAATCTGACACAATGTATTAGAAGATTTTCAGAGGGAGAGTTGATAAAAGAGAATCAGAATTTGGAGTTGCAAAAATTTTAGCAGGGGATAGCACACAAATGAACCCCTTTCTAACATACCATTGGTTTCTCTGTCACATTAGTAGCCTGGGAGGATCCTCCGTCAGCTGCACGGTTGGCTGGAGTGAAGGTTTAAAACAGTAAGTTAGGATCATCGAATTCGAATTAAAATATGTTTAAAATGAAAGGGGAATAATTGCTTGAACCTGCGAAATCACTAGCAGCAAATTGCTTCATTACACTTAAAATATTCTCCTGCTGAGAAGAATATGTTGAATAAATTTTTATAATACTTAAAATGTAAATAAGTCAAACTTATGTGGCTAACACATACCCTTTGAATAATATTTGTCTGCAAAAGAGAGTTTAACAATGGGAAAAGAGAATAGCCAGAAAGAGCTGATGGGGTAGCATCAGAAGGTAATGTTAGAGGTGATGGTAAGGGTGATGGAAGAGCTGATGGTAGAGGACTTGCAGGACTCATGCTAATCACCTACATAACCGGCAACATTACCGCAAGACATTCAGTAAAAAGTATTAGTATAATCTTCTGCCCTTAGGATATAAATCCACAATTTATCAGCAAAGATGTTTTGATAGGCATATAGGCCACCTACAATCAACATTGTAGAACTAAGTTTCACCTCACATCTAAAGAATTCCTGGTTGGGCCTGGGTCCAAAACAACCGTGCCACTCCAAAACTGAACTGGTATTGCAGATTTATGTCCTAAGTAATGGTGAAAACCAATGACATATGACAACCATGGTAAACACTTTTGAAATATACAAGGTTCCTAATAAATAAAGCCATTTTGTTGTTCTTTTCTTTTTTTTCTGAAACAAGTTTAGTGTTATCTCATAGAGGAAAACAAGACTCTCAAAAACATTCATGAATTCATGAAACCTATGATAAAAAAAGAATTCCAATGTACCATTTGAATTTTATTTATTTATCTAAAGTGGAAAGGTAATATATAATACTTGGCAAAGTAAACCATGAGAGTAATGGGGTTCATATTAAAACAAGTTTCTGCCATTTATTCTTAAACTAAGGTTTTTGGGAGCATTTTGCATCAAACCATTTGAGAATCCTCAACTTTCAATGGTTAACATTGATGATAAATTAAAACAATATCTAAAAAGCTGAGTAATCTAGAGCATGCCAAGCATTCATGAACAAAACGGTGCGTAAGAACAATTTATCCCTAATGATACTTTTAGAAAGCTTTTTCTTTCCATTTTAACCCAAAGGGATTTTTGAACGACCAGAAACTTGCATTGAAAGACCGATAGTCCTGAATTTGAATAACGCCCGCATCTTGGAGCCGCCCCCAATTACCTAATAGACCAACAACCCCAAGGATTATTCAGGCGTTCTCAAAGGATCAGATACCCTTTTTTTCATGGATAAAGAAGTTCAGATGCCTTGAGTAGCAAAAACACTATGAATTATCTTATTTTTGCGTGAGTGCGTGGGTTGCTGTGTGTGTTCTTTCTGGAGGTAGAGAGGAGGGAGAGCTTTCGAACTGTCTCTGTTAGATCCGCTAATACTGTTAAGATCCGCTATTAGTATTAGATGTTTAGGATAATGCATGTCTTATATCTACTAATGCAAATGACCGAAATCATAGACAAGAGGCTGACAGAACTACAAAAACAATATGAATGATCTTATTTTTGCGCGAGTGTGGGGTGCAGAGTGTGTTCTTTCGGGAAGTAGAGAGGAGGGAGAGCATTCGAACCGTCTCTGTTAGATCCACTATTAGTCTTAGATGTTTAGGATAAGGCACGTCTTATATCTACTAATGGAAATGACCGAAATCATAGACAAAAAGCTGAATAGAAATTTTGGCACAATTGTGCTAACCTCAGAACTACGAACCTGCAAGCTGTGACTCTTTTGCAGTATAGGAGCCGGGGCCACCTGAAAAGAAAAGGTTAATCATCCAGAGTCTTCACATGAAGACAAACAATAAAGCTGGAATTATCAAACACACCTTCTCTAAGTCAACATTCTCGGATGTGACTTTGAAACGTCCTTTCTGCTGTACAACAGGCACCTTTGCTTTCTCATCAAGTTCATCATTATTTGCTGCATTAAGAATAACTTCATTAATTATGAAGGCAGAGATTACCTGAGATCAGGAAGAAAAAAGCTTATCTGTACATGTATGCATATGTTTGTCTAATGTATATGATAGTTAATTATAATAATTAATAATAATAATAATAATACAACAATAATACAACTATCACCCCGAGCTCATTTAGGTTCTCCTCCTCAACAACCCTTTTGTCCCCCAATCACACTTTATGTATCACATTCCGCTTCTTCCTCTCATTTACCATCCTATGGAACATTCTGGAATTGCTATCTCCCTCTTCTTCCCAAGAAACTTTAGCTTTCTATTCCCAATGAGATCAGATATAGACAACTAAGATGCACCTCATCCACCATGCATCTTCTTAATCCATGTCTGACCTAACAGTTGCTAAACAATTACTTAACTAAGGATCTTATTAGAGGATAAGAATGAATTCCAAAAACAAGGAGAAATTGTTCTTGCATGGAGAAACCGATCAATGAATCCCACAACAGCTATAATATCAGAGCATGCCTGGTGATTTAGATGCTTTAGGAGGAACCTCAGCAAGTGTATCGTCTGCTAGTTGTGGAACTACTGCTGCATTGCATTTCAAATTACTTTGGGGCTGACTTGGAAATTTATCGCTGGACATTCCACTAATTTAAGTTAACTTTTCCAAAAGAAGAAAATAAAAGGGAAATAACATGGTAAATAGAAAATTCAAAGGTTCATCAGCAGTAATCATAACTGAAACACTAAGCAGAAACACAGCATGAAGAATGATTTACTACTGCTAGTTAAACAATAGATATCAGTTTTTATCGATTACAGCTATAGCTATTAACAAAAGGTTTTCATCGTATATGCAATTGAAGATTTTATGGTTTTATCTCAAAGGTAAAATTCTTCATGAACTATGATTCCATGTACACATTTACTTTTTGGTTAAGGGTTACTTTCTTTTGGTATCCTTAGTAAGCACTTTCTTTTAGTTTTTCTAATTTTTATGCTAAAATAAACATAACTAGAACAGCAGATATCAGAAATCCTGATATTCTATCTACATGCTAACAATTTGATTTTCCTCAAAACCTAAAAACCACTTCCCAGGAATCTGGATTCTGGACCTTTCTCTTAGGGAGAGATCCTTTTAATAAGCATAAAAGAAATGACAACAATTTATTCACGTCGCTAATGGGTTATGAATTTTGGAATACTGACAGAAACGACAGAAACAGAAACGCGTCTTTTATCTCTTTAGTTCATTTGAGTTTTTTTGTACTTCCACCATTAGTTTGAGTTTTTTTGTGAACAGAATTCCTTGTTACTACCCACTTAAATTTGGTAGAACTATCAAATTCTATCATACATCACTACTGACACGCGAAAACAAAGGTATGTAGTTACACTAGCACTATTCTTGTATGAGCACATACAAGTTGTGAGCTTTCAAATTATAATTTATAGATGGCACGTATGGATGTGGAATTTTACATTCTTCAAGACGCACCCTCATGTGGGATCACCAATTCCACATCAGTTATTGATCTAGTTTTTCCTTTTTCTTTTCAATTAAGGGTAGAAGGTAGTTCAGGCTCAGTAAATCGAGCCCAGGACGTCAATACCATGGACTTAGTAAAGACCAAGCAATTCGAGCCCAGTCATTCAAGCTGATCACGTGAATGCCATATACTGGGTCAAGATCCAATAATTTGGGCCCAGTCAATCAGCCCACTCTAGCCCATGTTAAGATTTCAGAGAGACGAACCATCAGCCTACTACTACCAATTGTTCCCAGCAGGTGTGGGGTTATATTATAAAATGCTTCACTGTTATTAGTAGTGGAACCTACTTTGTCAAGTTTCTGATGTGGTATTTTGTACATTCTTCAACAAAAAGTTAAGCTACATTTAGACTGTATTTTCAAATCTTTACTTAACGACCATGTGGGCCCAATTTGACCAGGGAACCAGAAAAAGAAAGTCCGGAGCATGGACAACTTATTTTTCTCCGTGGTCATGTCCTGTATGATATGATAATAACAAATTACAAGCTCATAGCTTCAATCAGAAAAATTCTAGTGTTATTCAATGACATACCTCTCTCCTTTAATAAGTGGATCAGTAACTTCTGATAAACCACTGCTGCCTGATGAGCATTGCCTTTTATGCATGGCCGTAGCTTCCAGTTTATCAACATTAGGCTTTTCACCCAAATTGTTTTCAGTACGATCATCGTGACGAGGTGAAGAATTTCGTGAAAGATGTGGTTCGTGGCTAGAACTAGCAATGCTAGAATCATCATCGGATTTGTCACTTCTAACTCTAGTGTATAAAGCGTGTATACAACATTAATAGTCAGTGCTGATTAATAGGTACTACGACACATTTATAAAAATTTAAAACTGAAAAAATATATTATTTCCTGTTTTTGGAATCAAGATTCATCAAGATAGAGATATATATTTGCAACACAAATTATAATAGAGATATCTCAGATCACATACTTGGCATCATATAAAGTTGTGTCAACGAGTGGAAGAGTAGCTTGTTGGTTCCGAATCATATCATTGTCTTCCTGTAAGACATAAAATTTATGAGTAACCACGGAGAACAACTACTACAGATATGTATGCATGTTATGCATATAAAATGTGAAAATAGTATTAAACAACCATAAATGTCCAACCAAACTAATAAATACCGTGTCTACAACTGCGTCTAAGTTATGACATTGTGATTGCTTTTGTTGTGCATCAAGAGCAGACAGAGAATTGGAAGTCCCCATCGGAATGTTATCAGGTACAGGTTCATCAGCATCCTGGATCTGAAAGAAAAACATATTTTGGACCATTGTTAGAATTTTGAGGAATCATATGAATAAAAATGAAGGTCAAGATGCACATTTACCAGGGAAGCTTGAGCCTTCATATCGTCAAGATTGAAGTTCCAACCACTAATTCCTCTTTTATATTCATTCTGCAATATAAATTTTAAGAAGATATATAAATAATCAAGAATCTAAAGATTTTACCAATACCAAGCATCTGAACCCCAGTGATTCTTGTGGAGGTTCAAATCAGTATAATTAGCTCAATATACAGCGAAAAGATAACAGCACTGAGGATTTAATAGAGTAAAAAGCCAAAAAGAAACATAAGGAACAAAAAGTAAGATCAACTGGCACCCAAAACCAGTAACTGAAATGTAACACAACAATAAAATTAAAAGCCCATACCTAAATCTCAAAAAATATTCTGGAAACAAACCAATAGACATCTACTGAAAATCAAAGAAAACAGTAAAACTAGATTACTAGTCATTTCGTCTTGCTGCTGTTTTAATTTTGATTTTGGTAATTGAATGTCAACTTAGCCGCGTATCTCATTTTTTAAAAAGGATACTTCCTGTCAGTGGGTTCTTTTGAAAACAAAAGATTACAATTGTGAAAAAAATAATAACAAATTATTTCAGGCAACTCTATAGTTGTTTCTAATTTTAGTTTGACTTCCTCTATATCTGAACAAGACACAAACTGAATGCCACATGTTTTGGGAAAAAAAACCCCAAACATTGAAAGAAAAAAAATGAATAGAGCTAAGTGGATTTGTCTCTACGAGTAATAGCTGTCAAAGTTATATAAGAATAGAAATGTGTCACAAAATGCAAACAGCAGTCGTTAAAGGTAGCAGTTATTGCTATTATATATATATATACTGTAGAAATTTTATTTGCTGAAAAGGAGTAATAAACATAACTCTGTTCAAACTTCAACATAACCTATTTAACAGCTACACATTTCCTTTCCCATGGTGTACTTATCCGCAGCAACATAGACCATCATCTCTTAAGTGAAACCCCTAGAACACATTCAGCCATCTATTGTTCCAGGAATTTGTAATTGCTCAAAATAGTTCATAGTAATACTAAGATGACCACAATAGCACATCCTTAGTCACACCTTTACATTGGAACTGGCAGGAGAACACTTACTTTACTTAACGAGGCAATGGAACAATGGACCACATTTTCTTGTTCCGAAGTTACCACATCCACATTGTCAGACATCAAATTACGATAAGATTCTCTTAATGCCCAAAATACAATTCTCATCTATTATGAATAAGCTCTTGCATTTTTTTTTTTCTAAAAGATGAATAATAGTCTCATCGATTCTGTTGCTGGTTGACCAACTAGAGACAGCTTTTGAGTATACAAGATTGCCTATAGTAAGTTCGTGGGAACCCATATAAAAGTAAATAAGCATCAAACATAACTAAAAACTCTCACTTCAATACCATAAAAATGCAACCTACAATTTCCCAGTAAGTCTCCAAGTTAATATGACCTCATATGGTTATGGAAATCCAAATTCCAAGAAAGGAAAAAAGTAGAAGGCTAAAGAATAGACAATGCACTGGAGCAGATGTGTATCTGTAACTAAGGAGCCATTACTGTTTAGAAAGTTGTAAGTTATTACAAGAAGACTAATTTGAAGAACACTAGTGAACTCTTCGCACAAACTTTGAAGAATGCTAGTGAACTGTTCACACACAAGCAGTATGCATAATGCATCTAATGTATGTTATGAAAGACTATTTAAAAGAAAAAGAGAAGAGGAGACCAAGAATAAGAAGAACAAAACAAAGAAAGAAACACACACACTACATACATAATGCATCTTATGTATATTATGAAAGAGTTTAAAAGAAGAAACAACTGAATTTTATGAGTCGCCCATAATGCATCTTATGGTTTCATTTCAATATTCCATAGAGACAGGAACAAGAGTTTTCATCCAGGGTTCAACTCAAGTTAATGAAGGCAGTGATGGTGGTACACTGTTACATGAGATGGATATTAAGCAAAAAATTTGATGAGTGCAGCTACTCTTAGTCAATGCTGTACAAAATATCAGATATTTCCTATAAAAAAATATTGACAAATGCCTTGTCATTAATTTGTCCAATATTCTGTTTATAAAACAATAGTATCTAACCTATGATGAAAATCTAATTAGAGATCAATTTAATGTAATTTTTTTACTGCAAACCAATTTAGCACTTTAATAAAATTTTGTTTCTTGTAAACATATACTGCAAAGCAATTTAGTCACGGTAAAAAAAATATATTTAATGTGTCATCTAAAGTAATCTTGTTAAAGAGTAGTGTCTTAACAAAAGTAAGCAAAAGAAAACAGAATAATCACAGTATTAGTTTTGTTCAACAAAGCATTATCGTAATGATTAATGATAGAAGATTCCTGCCTGTGATAGTTCCTCCTTCTGCCCATCTGGCATTTTCTTTTGTGCAAGCATATACTCTTCCTTTCTCTGCCATTCAATAAAGGCATACCTTTAGGTGCATAATGTGCATCACTATAGCATGAAAAATCAATAAGTATCAAATAGTCACATATGATTAAAAACCTTTAATTCCTTGATGCGATCACCAAGAGCAGGCAGCCCCTCGAGAAGTGTTCGTGCAATATAATCATTTGACCGAGCTTGCTTGAAGAAGGAATGCTTCAACAACTTCTTTGCAGAAGGTCGTTTTGAAGGATCCTTTACCAAGCAACTAGCAATCATCTGCTTAAAAGACTAAACAAAAAGAAAACAAAAAACCATTTCTTGTGACAACTATAATATTGTGAGGAAACTCCAATAAAAATTCGTGGGAAATACCTTTGAAAACTTCCTATCCCTTTCATAATCAAGGCCAGGAGGTGCATTTTGCAAGGTCATGAGCAGTACCTAGCAACAGCAGATTTGCTTTAGGCTCAATGAACTCGTAATGATCTCCAAGATGTTCATAGAAGGATACAGTATCAATTGACATGCACCTTCATTGGAGGATACTTTGAGAAAGGAGCATGGCCATGGGCAAGCTCCAATGCAGTTATACCAAAAGACCAGATATCAGCCCTGCACAAATATGTCAACCAAACATTAACCCTATGCTGCCTGGTAATTTTTTTTTAATGAATGTAAAACAAGCAACAAGTTTAAGAAAATAAAGGACTGACTTGAAATCATAACCATGTAACTGCTCCATAACCTCTGGTGCCATCCTACAAGACAAAGATACAAAACCTGTTGTTTATACAACACAAAGTATTAAGAAAAATAAGACTGGGGAAGCTTATGCTGTATGACCGTTCCCAGTTAAGTTTCTTATTTAAACGTTTAAAAATAATCCAAGCTATAAGTGGATTTAATTGATATGTATATACTTTCTCTGGTGAAGTCAGCTAAGGTGCACCAGGGCCTTGATGACCAGCAAAAATTATATGGCACATCAGTACTTGAGCAGTTAAGTACTAGACAGGGAATCTAATGAAATTTTTAAATGTACAAACTCATAGTATAGCAGACACAAGCATACCAGCAAGGTGTTCCCACAAATGTGTTTCTCATGCGCTGCCTATCACCTGAATCAAAAAGGCAAGCAGAAACCCCAAAATCTCCGAGCTTGATTGCACCGCGAGAATCAATGAGAATATTCCCAGCCTATCATAAGCATTTATTAGACAAAGAAAAGAAAAAGGAACTACATGTGCCCAACTGTATTACAATTGCAACAAAACGAAATAAAAGAAACAATGGTTGTCACCAGTAGAAAATACTATATGTGCCAATCCAGATAAATGTAAATCAATATTAATAACTGCAGAGAGCTAATATGCAGAAGGGCAGCAAAAGTTTACTTTGTATCTTTCACATTGAAAAACAAATGTTGGGCAGGCTGCACAAAAGAAATTAAAGTATAGGACATGATAACAAATTATATCATATACCATACAATGCACAGTATCAAATCTATCACGGATGAACTGTTGTTTTGCTTCAGGTAAGTTGTGACGATACAATAGTCCTGTATATCAACAGTATATAAACAAGTTCTCAATGACAGAATTTTAACTTTTTATGGAGGCACAAACTATAAGCAAAGTTTATAAATCTTTGAAGAATTCAAATGACAATGTTGTTATAAACAACAAATATAATTAGAAAAAAAAAAAAACAAACAAACGATGAGAGCAACCTTAAGATTTAAGATTTTCTGTAAATACAGTATAAAAGACAGTCTAATGATGATGTAATTAAATGAGTTACCATGCAATCAAAAACATTACAAGTTCGAGACAATAAAACAAGGAAACAACTGCTACATTGTCCAACTAGGCATGCGATGCAGCATAAATATAGTTGAATGATGCTGAACGATAAAATACTTACTTTGACATCTCGATGAATGTGGCCATGATGGTGAAGATACTCTAAACCTTTCAAAATCTCACGTAATATGGTGGCTATAACAACTTCCTCAAAACCATCTGGGTATGCTGCCTTCAAAATATGAAGACAAGAACCCCCAGACATGAATGGCATGACAACCCACAGATTATGATCACTAACAAAGGAACAGTGAGATTTGAGGACATTAGGATGGTCGACCAGGATCATCGTCTGCGCTTCACGAGAAATGTTGTTCTGTAGAAAGAAATCATATACAACAAAAATGTAAAAAACCCAATATCACCATAAATCTTGTTATATATTTTATATAACACACACAGATATATATATATATATATATATATATATATATATATATATATATATATATACACATACATACATAGGGCAATCTAAGCAAATACCCAATGTAATTTCCAATGGGGTCATGGCAAATTACCAAAAAAATCTAAACTAAATGTATGTATTCTCCAAAACTACATGACACATTAGCTTCTCTAAGTACCAATTGAGAATTAGATGGCTTCAGTAACTGGTGAACAATTCAAATCCCCAGACCAATTGTTGAAGCTGAAACTAGCTGATATAAGCAGTATTTCAAATTATTCTTATTTACAAGGTGGGTCCATTGCCTTATTAGCATTTACACCGATCAATTTACCAAAGAGAATTTCGAACACAGATCAAAACATCAAAAAATCAAATTTCCAAGAGTACCAGATCGCAATTGTCGCGTTCGAAATCGAGGATTTTGATGGCGACGATCGCATCCAAGGGTACACAGAGCGCACGATGTACGGAAGCGCTTACACCTTGCCCAACCTCCTCATACAGCGTGTAGTGCTCTGGTCCAATCGGATACTTCTTCTTCTCCATCATCAACAACAACGACGACGACAAAAAACACGCTCTTTCGCTTTTGGATCAAACGAAATTGCAAATGCAGCAGCAGCAGAAGCTCATTGTGTGGCGCGCAGAGCCAGAAGCAGAGAAGACGATGAAGAAAGGGACCAAATGCAGAGTAGGCATTATTGAGAGCGAGCTTTAATGGCGGTCACATGAGAGACGCAGAGAGAGTGAGGAAAAAGGAAAGGAAAGGAAAAGGTAAAGAACGGCATTGAATACGAAAACGATGACGACGAAACCAAGTTTGTGGTTTTTTTGGGTGCTGGTGTGTTGTCAAACGCTTTCTCGTGAAAAAAAAAAATTAAAAGCAAAGCTCAGGTTTTTTATTTTTCATAAATTTAATTTGTTCGTTTGATGATTTTTGGGATTTTGGCAAGAGAGAGAAAATGTCGATGAAATTCGCGAAGGCAGCGGATCGCCGCTAAAAACTGTGAAGAGAGAGAGAGAGACAGAGGGGGGAAAGACAGAGAAGGAAACGTTTGTATGCAGGAATCCCGCCAGGCCTCCACTTGTTTGTTCACATAGTCAATTTATATATATTTTTTCTTTATTTGATTTTTCAACCTGGTGGCACGTGACCCCCACGTGTCTTAGTCCTGCTTGTTTGTTTTGACCTTTTTTTCTTTATCAGTTTCATTTGGGCCGACATACTTGCAATTTACTTAGGGCTCGTTTGGGAGTGCTTCTTCCCGAAGCGCTTTAACGCTTATAACATAAGCGCTTCTACAAGAAGCAGTTTGTCGTTTGGATGTCACATTTAAAAGTGTTTTTACATTACATAAAAGTGTTTTTTATATTTTGTTGAGTGTTTGGCTGACGCAGTAAAAGCGCTTTTAAAAGTACTTTAAAAAGATTTAAAGAATCCCAAAATATTTTTCTCTATCCTTATAATCCCTTGTATACCGTTCATCATCTTTTTCTCTATCTTGACCACGGTCTCGGTCTCGGTCTCTAGTTCATGAGCTCTCGCGTTCTAATCGATGAGAATTATGCTGAGGCAATAAAAAATATCACTCAGTGATTTGATAACTGACAAACAAACATAAAGAACATCGAACCGCTATCTCAAAACACTCATGGTTCATTTCCTCTACATATTCATTTTCAAATTAAGTAATCAATTCGAAATTCTTCCCAATTCTACTCCCTGGATGATTTTAGGAACAGAAACAGAAACATATTCTGAAAATTTAAAAGTAAAATTATACCCAAAACAATTCATTAGATTCAAAAACGGAACCTCGAACATACACAACATTAATAGATTACACAAGCAAGAATAGCGTAAGAAATTAGATCAACAAATTAACTGGATGAAATTTAGAAAGCACTTTGGTGCCTTCGTAATCTGACATTGTAGCTCCGACTTTCAAATTTGAACCTTAATTTTTTGGAAAATCGGTGAAAACAGAAGCTCACGAATTGCAGGCTCTGGAAAGGATCTGGGGTATGTGTGAGTGAGGCTCTGCTACAGTAATGGCTGTAGGTTTAAACCACAGTAGTCTTATTCACAAATAAAGTCAGAAAATAAAGAGCAAATATGTTCAATATTGAGAGAAGCCATGAGAGAGATGGAATAGAAGCTTAAGGATTCCATGGGTGTTTTGGCGTCTATTGGGCTTTTCCAGGTTAGTGTTTTGGTTTTAATAGGAGAGAAAGAGAAAAAGAGAGGGGAAAAAAGAGAGAGGGTATTTTGACATTTTTAAAAATTAAATATGGGTATTTTCGGTATTTTAAAAGTTTCATTAAAGGGAGTCAAGTGCTTCCCGTGTTTTTGTCCTGCAGCGCTTTTAAGAAGAAGCACCTCTTAAGTGCTTCTTCCAAAACCACTCCAAGTGCTTTTGGATCTCACCCAAAGCGCTTTTGCAATTTTTGCCAAACACCATTTTTAAAAGACAAAAGCGCTTTCACCAATTTAGAAGCGCTTTTCGTTCCTCCAAAAGCACTCCCAAATGAGCCCTTAATTTGTTCCTTTCAGCAAGACACTTTTTGTTGTCACTTTAGTATTCCATTTTTTTTAGGGTAATGATTTCCCCACTCCCTTTTTATCCATAAGTGGATAAAATTGGAGTGGGAAAATCACCACTCTTTTTTTATAAGAAAAGAAAAGTCGAAATGTTGTTTTGATTGTTCGATTCAGGCTAGTCTTGAGTTTTTAGGCCCAAGCGGAGGTAAAGAATCAAGCCATTTTCTACTCTTACTTATTTTTTGGTTAGTGCTGCTGTTTCACTCTCTGTCTTATGACTTAGGGAAAAAACCTACCCACCTATTCTACAATTTGACAAAAAGAAAAGAATTTAAAAAAATAAAATTATTCTCTCTCTACACGATCTCATCCACCACCAACACCACCAGTGGCGAAGCCAGGATTTCATGTGTTTGGGGGCCTCTCACAAAATATAAATAATAAAAACTTCGAACTCACAAGACATCAAAACATCAAAAATCATATTGTCTATATTGTCTATTCATTACAATCATAAATTGTACTCGACGAGTTTTCATATTTTGAAATCGTTGCATAACAACCTCGTCATCTATACTATTAAAAATGTCTTTCTCAATATATTCAACCAAGCAATCATTCATCCACAAATCCCCCATTCGATTGCGTAACCGATTCTTCACAATATTCATAGCAGAAAATACTCGCTCTACACTTGTGGCCACAACAAGTAGGATTAGTGCTAGTGTCAGAAGCAAGTATGTTGATGCTCTTTTAGGGAGGTCAACTTAGATAGAGAAGTGTAGGGTCTTCAGCATGGAGGAAGGCTAGGACCTTCGATAACTGAGGAACCTGTAGAAGACAATGGGAAGAAGCAGTCGTTAAGCTTCGGACACCAGTGTGGTGCCTGTTGAAGGCTCTTTGATGCTTAAGTCAGCTATTTGTGGTAATTTTGGCAGAGTAATAGTAAATGTGAGAAAATAGTTACTCCTTTCATCTTGGATACTGTTCCCTATTTATAAGGAGGTAAAAATGGAAGGCTTGCATTTTAGGGAACATTCCCAATTTAGTGAACATTCCACAAAGCCCAACCCCGGCTACCCAGCTACCAAGGGTTCTGGAAACTCACACATTCTTCCTTCTCCTTGCCAGCAGCCCAGTCTAATGGCCAGCCTTATACGACTCTCGTTTGGCCTAGCACGTAGGCCATACCTTCAAAGGTTGACACAAATTCTAGCTTGCCAACTTGGGGGATTAGGGAATGCCCTACGGCTCTTACTAAATTGGGAATGCTCTTACGAGCTGGGTAGCCGGGGTTGGGCTCTGTGGAGCTTGGCTGCTAGGGTTAGGCAAGAGAAATTTGCCTTAACGTGAGCCATAGCTTGAGTATGGGCCTTGCCGTTCGGCAAGGTCCAATGGTAGTGATTTTTTAGGGCCTAGCCACCTTCAGCGGGGGTGAAGTTGTGTGGCCTGGTTCTAAGAACCTGAAGCTTCGGCAGGGTTGATGTAGCGTGAGCATTTTGCAAGCCCCCTCTCTCTTCTTACACACCCCTTGCCGTTCGGCAAGGCCGTTTCACACCCCCCTTCTTTTCTTTTTTTTTAGCTTAGGCAAGGGATAAAGGTGGGCCTGGTAGTCTCGGCTTGGTCCTTGCTGTTCAGCAAGAGACAAGATGGGGCTGGTGTAAGCAAGTGAGCCTCCGGGCATGAGAGTGGGTCTGGACCCATGGGAGCCCGTGAACATGTCTTGGATTCAGTATGGCCCTTGCCGTTCAACAAGGGTGGTTTTTAGAGATAATTGCTTCGCAAAGATTGAGCTTCTAGGGTTTCGAGGGTTCGTTAAATGCTTGGGGGGTGGGCTCAAGCTTCGGAAAGCTTGGAGGAGTGGTTCCGCTTGGAGAGAATTTGTGAAGGAGGCTGTGGATCGAGCCTTGCCTTTCGGCAAGGCTTATTGGAAATCATTTGCCCAAGGCTAAAAGGGTTTGATAGGTCTTTGTTATTGTGGCTCGACCATTTTCATTTAGACGCCCTAAACGAAGGTCGTGAGCTCCGTCTGACTTCGAGTTTGGGGTTAGGCTTTGAAGAATCCTTCGACAATGAATGATTGGGGAGGCTGATTGGGGAGCATTCTTTTTCTTCAGCACAAAAAGGGGGTTTGTGAGCACTTCCTTTGCCATTACGCAACTATTGCCGTTCGACAAGGTCGAGGGCCCTTGAGCTTGGGTCTAACTTTTGGTTGGGCTTGGAGCTTTTGGTCAAGAGTTCGGAAGAGGGAAGTTGCGATTGTTTGAGGAGCCTTTATTTCGTATGCTCGGATTTCGCACAACCCTTGCCGTTCGGCAAGGGTGGATCTAAGGAGCCTTTTGCGAGCCCCCTTGGCGTGGCCTACGGCAAGAAGGCTGGGTTGTTTACGTCAGAGAAGAAAGGCGGCGTGGGACTTTGGCAAGTTAGAGGCGGCGTGGGACTTTGGCAGGTTAGATCTTGGACAGGAGGTGCTGTTCGACAAAGGTTGTGGAGAGATTTTTTTGTTGTTGTTTAGACCTTCTGCAAGTGAGACTTTTGGAAGGGCTTGGCGAGATCAAGCCTCGGTAGGTGTCTCGTTCCACATCATTGTAAGTCCTTGTGACCTTCTGCATAGCCCTTTCCGTTCGGCAAGGGTTCCTTAAGTAAAATTTTGAGGTTGTGAGGTTTTTTGTGCCTTTGAAGCGTCTGCAAGCAATTGGGTCTAGGCACCTAGGTCTTCGGCAAGCATCAAATATACTTGGATAGTTGGTAGCTCAGCAAGGGCGTTTGGAAGAAGAAGTTGCGAGCACGTCGTGTTAGTGTTCCACGACCCTTGCAGTTCAGCAAGGGTGAGTTGTAGTGAGTTTCGGTACTTTTTGCAAGTGTGGGCTGGAGTCCTTTGTGCCGGATCCAGGTTCTAGGGGTGGGCTGGGCTGATCATCTTCAAGGTATGTTTTGTGGACCCCAAAATTTCATCGTTTCTCCTCTTTCCTTGTACACAGCCCTTACCGTTCGACAAGGGTTTTTTTTTTTTTTTTTTTTTTGCGTCTTGGGCCGTTTGTGTCTTTGGTATGTACGAACCCAAGTCAATGTTGTTTTGTGTTTTCTTAAGGTTGGCCTGAAGCTTCAGTACACAAGTGGTTGGGCCTCTGGAACTTTCGGCAAGTGCCTTTTGTGAGCTTTCGGTTTTGGGGCTAAGAGCTGGGCCTAGTGGCGTAGCAAGGTTAGGATTTTGTGACCTTTCATTTCTTCTGCACGGGTCTTGCCGTTCGGCAAGGCCTTTTTGTATTTCTTTATCCTTTTTTTTTTTTTGGTATTTTGAATTTTGAATTTCAAATTGTTTAGAGTAGGTACAAGAATTTCAAGCGGGAAGTTGAAATGGTGCTAAGGTTTTCTCGCGAACCTAGGAGTGGGTATCCTTGAGGCTTTATAAATAGGAACTTGGGGTGGCAAAGGTGAACATACTTTGAGTGGTGAGAGAAATTTTTAGAATGTGAGAAGGAGGGAAGGAGATTTCCAGCGAAATACCTCGTGGTGGTGCTATGGCCAAGGTGATTTCCAGCATCTTATTCGTGGTGGTGCAAACAAAGTTAGACCTTCTTTCCCTTGAATTTTCGAATTGAAATGTCTTTTTTGTATAAACATGGTGAAGATTAGGAAGAACACCTTGAAGATGAGCATGAACTTGATGAACATTTTGAACATTGATATGAACTTGTGGAATGTATGTTTCGATCCTTCTTGCATGTGCATTAGTTCCTTTTCCTTGTTTTTGCATATTGTAGATGTCTAAAAGTTCTGGTAGAGAAAGTCATGACCCCCTTGCCTTTGGTGGGGATGAAACTGAAAGTGAGAAGCCCAGCCGAGGATGAGAGTTCCCAGACAAAAGGTGTGGTAGAAGGTGTTATAGAGAGTAGGATGGTAGTGCATGAGGGTGAGAGGGGTGAGCCATCAGTAGACTCTAGGTTAGCTGTATATAAGGAGATGCTGAGGAATTACAAAGAGTTAGAGGCTATAGCTGACCGTGTTCTAGCCTTGCCTCATACACCAGAGGTGGGCTCGAGTAATCAGGCATCACCATCGGGGTCTGTGGGCGTAGCCGTGGCTTCAGCTTCAGAAAGAGTGGACCTACGGGTTGGTGTCCTTTTGGCGAGGCGGAATACACTTATAGAAGTAAAGCTGACCGAGCTTCGGACAGATTATTGTGTTCTACCATATGTAGGCTTAAGGTTACCCACTGCAGCTGATGTGGTTAGATATCCTCTGAAGGGCGCTATGTTGGTTTTTACGAATATGTACCAGCATCGCTTCAGACTACCGTTTCATCCTTGGGTGCATATGATGTTGGCCAAAGCTAGGGTATGCACCGGGGCAATATAATCCTAACTTTTGGATTCTTCTCCATGAGGTTTACATTGCTTGGTGGTTGGTTGGGTTGGGGGAGCCAACATTTGAGCAGTTCATGTACTTGTACTCGATTTCGAAGCAACATGGATGTTTTGACTGGGTATAGGCCAATTGCCGAAAGGCAAAAGAGAGGGGTTATTTTATTGGTCACAAGCCTTCTACTCAGAAGTCCTAGAGGAACAGGTGGTGCCTGGTGTTTGTGCCTAATAAATCTCGGCCGATAAAGCTGACCGAAAAAACTTCCTCTCGGCCCTAGCGCCCGCCCATAAGTCGAATGTGGCAAGTCGTTTGTTCGCTTTCTTTCGTAAAGACAAAGGTGAGCTGTGAAGGCAAAGCCATCACGGCCTCGGTGACCCCGGCGGGGGACGAAGGGAGTGATAAACTCCTCAGATACACGGCCGAGATAGGGAAATCAAGTGGCGTCGCCACATGGCATCGAGGTCCCACGCTTCATTTAATGAAGTGTTGACTACAGCAAAAGACCCATGATTCACGTAAGAGCATTTAATGTGCAAAAGCGGAAGTGATTGAAATCAGGGTGTGGTGAGCAAAATCAAGGTGATTAGGTGCGAAAATCTTACAACTTGTAGGATTAAGTCACCAACCATCAGACCAGAGCATTAAATGCTCCTCCAGAGTCCAAGACGCAGAGCCCACGATCAGGGCGGTGGCCGGGATTTATGGGGGTCACACCACCATGCTTCACGTTCCCAAATGACGACTCGACTGCCCACTATCTTTGAGTGACCTCATCATGCAGATTTTCAACCCTACTGTCCTCTTCAGGGCTTCTCTTATAAATACTAGTCTCCAACTACATTTAAAGGGTTCAAACACCACCACAAGCCTCCCATGGAGCAAATTATATTTTCCTGTCATTTACCTTCTGTCATTTATCTTCTTGTAATGCACTTTCAATACCTTTATTTGTTTTCTTAGGAGTAGTGACAGTTTGTAGGAAAATCCATTCATCAATATATCATACGACCCTTGATTCTCAAGGCGCTGGAGCACTATCTTTGTTACTCTCTCGTTCATTTCACATATCATATGATCGTCGCTACCCAGCAACGCGCCGGAGCACCACCTAAAAAACCACAATTAACACCATCACTCAACGGCCTTGTAGCTTAGGCCGTGAACCTAACAGCCGAGATCAGTTCCTCTCTCGGCCACAGTCGCTTTGATTAGAAGTCAGACTCAAACAGGCTCGCAACTCATCTATTCACCCAATCGCATCATCCTCAAACGCACGGTAAACTGTGCTGGCACGCCCGCGCACAAACACACCGCACCAAAGAAGGATGACCTGTGTTGACGCAGATCCCCTCAGCCCGAAGCACTAGGCCGCTAGATTTGCGAGGTGACTGGGAGTGTTTGCCAGGGAAGACCGTGGCCAAACACATTCCTACCCACTTCCAGTCTATAGGTCCTTGGCCCCATTCTTTAAGACTGAGTGTTGTTTTGTTGTGTTTTACCAGCTTTCACTCTTGGTTCTTCATTTTTGCTTGTGCAAGTGTAAATGGCTGAGTAGTATGTAACCTTTGCTGCAGGTTCGGTGAAGTGGGGGCCTATCTCCAAGGAGCAAGAAGACGAAGTTGAGAGGGTGAGGTCACTGTTGTCAGAGACCGAGCAAGAGTACCAAAACTTAGTCACCCAGAAGCATCTATTTGAGTCTGGACTTTTGCAAGGAAGTAAGTACTTAGGTCACCTTTGTTGTTTATCTAATGATTCCTTTTTCTTTTTTTTTTTGTAGTTGTGACGAACTTAGCTTTTGATGTGCAGTGGCAAGTGTTATAAAGGGATGCACGAAGGTGGTGGTGGATATTGATGAGGCCGAGATGCAAAGGTGATTGAGGGAGTCTCGGGCCAAGAAGGAATCATTAGACAAACAACAAAGGTGTTGGGGAAGAGGAAGGTGTTGGAGGAAGCTCACCAGAGTGTGATGGGGGCGGGGCCGAGGCTTCCTCCTTTTGATCTGCAGGTGCCGCCAAAGCTCCCCTTTGGTATAGAGGATGTTTTTGCTGAGGGGGTGGAGAAGGTAGACTTTGGCAAGCTGCGTTGGCAGAAGAAGGAGAACCTAGCTATACATCGGCATGAGGCACCTTTGGTGAACGTCTTCCTAGAAGGCGTGAAGAGTGACCCCGAGGCTCTGGCAAGGACGTAGGCCTCCATCTTTGCATATCGGGCCCAGAAGACAATCTTCACGTCTGCTTATGTAAGTTGTATCTATTTATGAATTTGTTCTTATCATTCTGTTATATTCTAACTGATGATGCGTTGTTTTGTAGGCCTTTAGCGAGATGTATGTCAACATGGCTAAGGCAGATAAGGAGATCCAGAGGCTGAAAAGGCGCGATGAGATGGCCAAGGGCAAAATGACGGAGGCACAGGAGGCCATCCGAGAGAGGAACACCTTGTTGTTGCAGAAGGATGCGCTGGCCAAGGAGGTGGAAGAGCTGAAATGGTCGAAGGCCGAGGAGATAGCTGATGCCCGCGTCGAAGCGGTCGAGTCGTTTCGAACTTCAGAGGAGCTGAGGAGTTACATCATGGACCGGTTGGTAGATGAGCAGGTTCGTTGGGATGAGAGACTGGCGAGGTTCAACCCTTCGGTTGAGATCAACTTTGATATGAGTGGTGAGCCTCCTTCGCCTAGTCCTACTACCGATGCCACTGCCATTGCGACAGAATCAAAGCCGACCACCGCGGATGTTCCTCCTACTGAGTCCTGAAGGCGTTGCCTTCCTTATGTACCTTAGTTATTTGTTTGGAACTTGATGTTCGTTTCTGCTTTGTATGCACATTTTGCCTTGCTTGGGGTAAGTTTACTTTGATTTGCTATGATATTAGACTTGTTGTCATTTGATATCAGTTGTGCTAGCAAAATGAGAATCATGTGATTGATAAAAATTAGCCAGAGTCAGGCGTTTCATTAAATATGTGCCGAAAGGCAAGAGGTACGAAGTACGCTAGCCTGAGGCCTAAGATGAGTGCCTTGGCAGGAGAAAACAAAAACCAACCTTAAAACACACTTTCATTTATAGTAGTATTTAAGGTGATCAGCGTTCCAAGGATGAGGCAAAGTCTTGCCCTTGGGATCATGAAGTTGATAAGTGTCATGGCGGCAGACTTTGGTAATCTCATAGGGGCCTTCCCATGTAGGTCCCAAGGTACCTTCAGTAGGGTTTTTGGTGGCCAAGGAAACCTTGCGCATGACCCAATCTCCCATCTTGAAAGCACAGGGTTTGACTCGGGAGTCATAGTATTTGGCGATACGCTATTTGTAGGCGACGCTAAGCATGTTGGATTGGTCACGAAGCTCGTCAATGAAGTTGAGGTTCAGGGCCAACTGCTGATCATTGGCTTCGGCATCGTAGGTGGTCGTTCGGTATGTGGGTTGACCAATTTCGATCAGAGCCACATCTTCGGTACCAAAGGAAAGAGAGAAAGGCATCTCTCCTGTGGAGGTACGAAAAGTGGTACGATAGGACCAAAGAACCTCTGGAAGTAGGTCTGGCCAGCAACCCTTGGCCTTGTCAAGTTTGGTCTTCAGGGTTTTCTTGATGATTTTGTTGACAGCCTCAACCTGGCCATTGGATTGGGGGTGGACTGGGGATGCGAAATAGATGCGGATCTTGAGGTTGGAGCAGAATTGCTTGAACTTTGCATTGTCGAACTGCCTTCCATTGTCTGTGACAATTGTCTGGGGTATACCGAAGCGGCATACGATGTTTTGCCAGACGAATGTCTCGATGAGGTAAAGTAGTCTACAGCCCACTTGGTAAAGTAGTCTACAGCAACAATCGAGTACTTGACCTGGCCCTTGCCCTCAGGCATAGGTCCAATGAGGTCAAGTACCCATTGGGCGAATGGCCAAGGACTGACCATCGGAGTCAATGGTTCGGCAAGGAGTTGTGGGATATTGGCGAACCTCTGGCATTTGTCGCACTTTTGAGTGAAAGCCTGGGCATCTGTGTGAAGTGAGGGCCAAAAGTATCCTTGCCGAATGGCTTTATGCGCTAGTGAGCGAGCGCCCAAATGATTGCCGCAGATGCCCTCATGTATCTCCCGAAGAACATAGTTACCTTCCTCTGGAGTTAGACGTCGAAGGTAGGGAAGGCTGAAGCCACGCTTATATAAAGCGCCATTGATGATCAGGTATTGAGCATAGCGATAGCGAACATGCCGTGCTTCAGTATGGTCAGCAGGTAGTGTCTGGTTTTGTAAGAACTGAAGGATGGGGTCCATCCAAGTGGGACTTTTGTCGATGGTGCAGATGGTTGGTGTTTGAGAGATGGGGTGGTCCAGGAACTCCATGTGGATGTTACGGCGTAAGCCCTGCTCTAAGGCCGAAGCCAACCTCACCAAAGCATCGGCATGACTGTTCTCAAAGCGTGGGATCTGGCTTATATAATAAGTGTCAAAGGTTGTCAGCAAGTGCTGGGTATGCTGGAGGTACGCCGTCATGGAGGTATCCTTGGCGGTGAAGTCTTGGTTGACTTGGTGAACGACGAGTTGTGAGTCGCTGAATACCTAGATTTGTTTTGCGCCCATGTCTTTGGCAAGCCGAACGCCAGCCAAGAGTGCTTCATACTCAGCAATGTTGTTGGAGGCATAGAACTTGAAGTGGAGGGCGTACTCAAGGACAACTTCGTCGGGGGAGATAAGGACGAGGCCTGCCCCACATCCCTGGCTATTGGAAGAGCCAACGACATACAACGTCCACGAAGGGTGGGCTAGGTTGAGGTTGCCGTTGCTGGCGATTTGGACCTGGGATGGCGGGAGAGCATTCTCGGGTATGATCTGGGGGGTAGCCAAGACTTGGGGTGCTGTGAATTCGGAAATGAAGTCCACGACAGCTTGTCCCTTGGTAGTCAGGCGGGGCTTGTAATGGATATCAAATTCACCAAGCTCGATGGCCCACTTGACTAATCTACTAGAAGTCTCTGACTTCTGCAATACCTGCCTTAGTGGTTGATTGGTTAGGACATGAAAGGTATGCGCCTCAAAATAAGGTCTCAAGCGTTTGGCGGACACTACCAAGGCAAAGGCCAGCTTCTCGATATCTGGGTACCGAACCTCTACATCTTGCAAGGCTTTGCTAATGTAATGCACTGGATGTTCGGCACCCTCGTGTGGTCTGATGAGCACCGAGCTAACGGCCGAGGCCGAGACGGAGAGGTAAATCGTGAGGATATCACCAGGCTCGGGGGTGGATAGGAAAAGGGCCTTGCTCATATATGCTTTGAGTTCATTGAAAGCTTTATCACACTCTGGGGTCCAGGTGATGTTGCGCTTTGTGCCTCGAAGGGCCTTGAAGAAGGGAGAGCAGCGATCAGTAGCTTTGGAGACATACCTGGTGAGGGTCGCAACTCGTCCAGTAAGGCTTTGGATGTCCTTGACCGTCTTCGGTATCATCATATCTAAGATAGCTTGAATTTTTTCTGGACTAGCCTCAATACCTCGCTGGTTGATCATGAAGCCAAGGAATTTTCCCAAAGCTACGCCGAAGGCACACTTTGTAAGGTTGAGTCTCATTTTATATTGCTTCAGGATCGTGAACTTGGCAGATAGGTTAGGGATGTGTTGGTCAACAGTGTGACTCTTGACTAGCATGTCATCGACATAAACCTCCATGGTGTTGCCAATCAATGGGGCAAAGAGGCTGTTCACAAGGTGCTGATAAGTAGCGCCAGCGTTTTTGAGGCCAAAGGGCATTACCTTGTAACAATAGAGGCCACGATCTGTAATGAAGGAGGTGTGGGTTTGGTCATCAGGGTGCATGAAGATCTGGTTGTACCCAGAGTAGGCATCCATGAAGTTAAGAAGGGCATGGCCTGCTATGGCATCAACAAGCTGGTCAATTCGGGGTAGAGGGAAACTATCCTTCGAACAAGCCCGATTAAGGTTGGTGTAATCTACACACATGCGCTAGCCTTTCCTTGGTTTACGGACCATCACCACATTAGCCAGTCAGGTGGGATAGTTTACCTCCTTGATTAATCCAATGCTGCTCAACTTGTACCTCTCTGGGTCGTATGCACGACGCTTTTGCCAAACGGGTCAAACGGCAGGATTAATGCTTAGCCGATGAGAAATGATATCAGGTGTTATGCCAGACATGTCGTTGTAGGACCAAGCAAAGACCTCGGAGTTAAGGCGAATGAAGGCTACGAGGTCAGAGCGAAGCTCCTGTGAGAGGGAGGTGCCGATCCGGACCTGCCGATCCGAGATGTCGTCATGGAGGCTAACAAGCTCAAGGTCTTCCACAGGTTCGACCTATTGGGTGACGGATTCCTCCCTAGGGTCTTCAGGTTGTTCAATGCCGGCTGGAGAAGTGGTTGGGGCCTCGGTTACTGCGAGGGCCTCACCCTTGAGTTGGCGATTGGTGGATTTGACTGCCAAAGCATAGCAGCTTCGAGCGCTCAGTTGGTCGCCGAGCACCGTGTCTGTGCCATGGGGGGTAGGGAACTTCAGCAGCAGCATGTGTGTGGAAATGAAAACCTTCATTTGTGCCAAGGCAAGGCGGCCGAAGATGACATTATAAGCTGTGGGACAATCAACGATAAGGAAGGGAGTGGTGATCGTTTCTCACTAGGGTGCTGAATCAATAGATATGAGGAGATGGAAGATGCCAATGGGCTGAACAACATCACTAGAGAAGCTCACAAGAGGTGTGATGCTTCGGTCGAGCAAGTGAGTAGGAACCTAGAGTTTGTTGAAGGCAACATCGGACATCACACTGACTGAGCTGCCAGTGTCCACCAGGATACACCCAACGTCGAAGTTAGATATGTCCGCAAGGATAATGAGTGGGTCGTCGTGTGGGAGAATGACACCACGTTCTTCTCCTTGCTGAAGGTAATGGGGGCCCAGCCTGATTTTTGCGTCTTTGGTAGGCGTCCTTGCTTAGTGTTGAAGACCTGGAAGAGCGGACATAATGTTCGATGGAGTTATTGGAGGTTTCGGCCAATGTAGGACCACCACTGATGGTGGAGATCATGTTGATCTACCGTTTGTGAAGGTTAGGTGGGGGTGGGAGATTGTGCACATATCTGTCCAGCTTCCCTTCACGGATGAGGCTTTCAATGATGTTGCGCAAAGCAACACAAGATTCGGTATCATGGCCACTGAACTGGTGAAAACGGCAGAAGACACCTATGTTTGGCATATGCTTGTTGGTTGGTCTCCGGGGATGGGGCTTAGGTATGATGGGTGCCTCCTGCACGAGGACATTCTCATAGGTGGTGTTCAAGGTGGTGAACACTTTGAACCTGGGCTTGGGAGCGAAAGGGAGTGGAGCACGATCAGCTGTCCTTGGAGGGTTGCCTCCGCCGGACTGGTGGTGGTTGCCGAGTCGCTCCACTGAGGGTGGAAGGGAAGAGGAGGCACATGTCTTCGTCACTGAGGCCCTTGCAACCGAGGGCAGACTGGAAAGAGTGAATATGGGTGAGAGAATCCTCCGTGCCAGTGTAGAAGGCGATGCGTAGCGGCTGAATGTCCTCCTGGTGGTAATTGAGGATACGTTCGGTAAAGGGCCCAGGGCGTGGTTTAGCCTAGAGGGGCTAGTGGCTGCGATGTTGCTCACTCTCCAGGCGTCAGACCTTCTCAAAGAAAAGAAGCATGGCCGGGTCAGCATGCGGAAGAGCATTGGGTGCCGAAGACCTGTAGGGTTGGGTAGGTGGGGTTGGATAGTCTTCCCATTCTTCGAAGTCTTTGGAATAGTGGGTCTCCCAGTCTTCAGGGTTATAAGGTTCCCAATCATCTAAGTCTCCAACAGCCTCCTTGGTGGCTGCGTGGGTGGGCTTCGGTAGGGGCCCAAGTTTAGTTACCTTTGTGTTATGGAGGTCTGCAGGGATTTGGATTGGCTCTGGTCGAAGCTCTGAGATACAGTGCCTATAATCCCTGTAGACCGTAGCTAGGGCGTTGGGTCGATCTTTTGGCTGGGGAACATGGAGAAGTTTCGACTTGGTTGTCTCTGGGTGGAGGTGGCCTTTGACTTTTTCAGGCCTAGTTTGTATGGGAGCGCTATGACGGGAGATGACTGGTTGGTTCAGTTGGGTGTGCCCAATATCCTGGGTGAGGTCCTGCTGGGTGAGTTGGTGGCGAGTGCCCTCCATGTTGCGTTTCAAGGCTCTGCAGTCATGCTCCAGTTCCACATTTTTGGTGCCAAGGTGTTCGTAGTTCTTAGACAACTTTGCGACGCTAGCACGGAGGCGCTCCACTTCCGCCTGGAGATCCCCCTCCACCGAAGGTTTCTTTAGGGAGGAATCCCCACGGGGGGTGTGGCACTGGGTATCATGGCTGGCCTCGCTCTGCATAGCAGAATGTGGGGTGAAGAAGAGGAGACGAGGCTTGATAGGGGAAGGAGCTAGCGGACCTGGTAGAGGGAGTTGGGATTCAAAAGTCGATTCCCACAGACAGCGCCAAACTATTGATGCTCCTTTTGGGAGGTCAACTTAGATAGAGAAGTGTAGGGTATTCAGCAGGAAGGAAGGCTAGGACCTTCGGTAACTGAGGAACCTGCAAAAGACAATGGGAAGAAGCAGTCGTTAAGCTTCGGACACCGGTGTGGTGCCTGCCGAAGGCTCTCCGATGCTTAAGTCAGCTATTTGTGGTAATTTTGGCAGAGTAACAGTAAAGGTGATAAAATAGTTACTCCTTTCATCTTGGGTACTGTTCCCTATTTATAGGGAGGTGAAAATGGAAGGCTTGCACAAAGTTTCGATGTGGGACTTGTGCAAGTTGCTGTGGTGGTGACATGTGTCTCGAAGACTAGGTTCGGCAGTCGGGAGCTTCGGCAGGTGTCTGCCACTTTAGAAGAGTATCTTCCTTCAGCAGGGAAGAAGGCATGTCTGCCTTGGTGGTAGTCGTTTTGATGGTGGTTCTGCTTGGTTGATTATGGTATAAACAAAGTACACTAAAGTGTAGATCTGATCTTTTTTTGTCTCAACCATCTTTTGCACAAGATCAGTAATCCCTACCAATTATGTAAATTCATTATTAGAGCTCACGTCCCAAATGTAATTCTCAAGTTGTTCTTTGAGTAATTTGAGGTCATGTTCAGAAAAATCACTTGGATAAATTTGAGCAAGTGGCATCAACTTTGCTTTATCAAAAGCAGAGAATGAATTACTTGGACTCAAGCATGTCATACGAAGAAGTAATTCAGTATTCTTCTCATTGAACCGATCAGTTAACTCTCGGAGCTTAATATCAATGACATCAACGAATAAATCAACACGATGATGATGTAAGTTTGTGATGGGCTAAGCTTTACACTTTAGTCTCCCTCCACTAGGGGTGGGCACGATCCAGTTTGGCTCGGTTCTCCTCTAAACTTGAAATCAGAATTGATACTGTTCATTTGGTTTGGTCGGATCCGTTTTTATTGAAATGCCTTGAACAATCGGCCCAACCCGAACCTATTTATATCTGGTTCAGTTTTCAGTTTTTCAGTTTGGACCGGCTCTTGAGCCCAATTGTTTTTTTGTTGTTGAATTTTTAGAGATTTAAGCCCAACTGAAATTTTTTAAAATTTTTGGGCTTACAAATTCACAATTAGCCCAAATTCCCATCCAATCATCCCAAACGGAATCTAGCAAACATTAAATTTAAAATTACAACCCAATAACAAAACAAAAACACATATTGCAGATAAAATTATAGAAATAACATTCAAACTATTCCATCTTCCAGTGAAAACAAAAACAAAAAAATGCTCCTTCTTCCCCTTGTTCCTTCTCGAAAGCCCCTTGGCAACACGAAGAGGCGTCTTCTTCAAACCTTCTCTATTAAGATCCTCTCCCAGCCCCTGCATGTAGAAAAAGGGAATTCTTGGTAAAAAATTAAAATTACAACATTCAATTGCATAACAAAAACGAAGGGTTAAAGATTTGACCTTGATGAATTCTTGGTGAAAAACAACCTCAGCCTCAAATTCAGGAGCAAAAAGGCAAAGAATAGAATAAGATGGCAAGAAGTCCATTAGGATCAAAAGCTTAATAAAAAGAATGTTTAGAAAATTTATACAAGTCAAACATAAATTCTTTTGAAATTACCTCTAAGAAATTAATTGATGACAAGAGAAGGATTAAAACCCACAACAACTTGAGTTACACTTGAGAGAAAAACATTTTTAGGCCTACAAAAAATAAAAAAGAAATTTTTTTAAGAATTAATTACCTATTCAATATACGGACGACGACGATGATGAAATATTTGCTCTTAAAAGTTAAAACAGCCTTTTGTACATAAAAACGGTAACAAACATTCTGCTAAAAAGATTTTACCCGATCTTTTCCTTGTTTACCACATCAGTCTCCATGAATTGGTATATATCTGATCTGATCCAAGTGAACCAGGAGATAGAGATTACCTGAAAGACCACCCACAAGAAATCGTGCAAGCAAATGCCCAAATCAACTCAACATCCTACCCTTATCAAGACACCATCACTGTCTTTTGTGTAGTGTAAATGAGCCATTGATTATTCTGACATGCACAAGCTAATTCACACTTACTGTATGCATAGTCTTGTATGAGACTCTGATGCTTCAATCTAGTCCTTAGACAAAAAATGAAGTTGAATGGTTGCATAAAAGTTAATAGCACCTTTGCTTCAAATTTTTGTTCGTAACCTGATCCATCTGTTCTTACCATAGTCTAAAATATCAATAATATCGAGGATATTATTGTTTTATCGGGTCACGGATATTTCGGAACGTATCCATACGCATATCGTATAAATATCGACGATAATATCAGAAAATATCGATGTCGATAATTTCGCTCACACTTCAGCAATATTTTGTCAAAATATCGCTACAATATCAAAAATATCGATGTAATGGGAAAAAAAAAAACACATAAAGCACACATGCCAAGGAAATTCAAAAACCTTGACATTTCCCTCCTCCAATACCTTAATCACCATGTTGCTTATGTTTTTGTGATAATATGCTAAAATATGTATATTTATTGTTTTGTTTTGAACTGTTTTTGCAAGAATTAGATTTTCACATGATAATGTGAGTCTTTGACCTTTCTTTTTGGGATGGAATCGAGGAGCTCATGGAAAGAATCTGAGACCCAATCTTCAAATGATCTTGCTTATGGACAACGTCAACCAATCTCAGATCCATATGGGTGGCATGTTAACAATTACATGAAAAACTATTTTGTTGATTTATCATTTGATGACTACTCACAATACACTTACTCTACACGTAGAGATGACTGAAAATTTTGAACCTCATAGTCACTCATGTATCTTACAATGCAATGTATAAAGTGTAAAATATTGTAGTAAATCATTATATATAAATGATTATGGTGTGTTTAATCTTCTTTCATTAATTACTACATATTTTCTATACTCACAGTGTTTGTTAGCTCGCTATATAATCAACTTAAATTAGTTAAACTCATCATGCAATGAATCTCCTTCCAATTTTTTGTGATAAACTAATAGATAATTGACTAAACAAACATCCTCCAAAGTTTCAATAAAAATTTCCAAGTTTTTCTTACATTTTCCGTGGTTTTTATTCAATTTTTATCGATATCGATAATATCCCGATATTTCCATAGAAATTTCCGTGTTTTTGGACTACTAAATATTTCTGATACCATCGCTATTTTAGACCTTGGTTCTTACAGTCTTAAGCACATCTATCACATATGGGAACATGTTTTCCAAACTAATTAAACAATTATAATGAGAGCTCCACCGTGTATCACTAGACCGCTTAATATTAGTTTTGTTGGCGCTAAAACTTGACAGATAGAGATGAGTGCAACTTACAAGTGAGATGGACGATCGAGAGATCGATTGAGTGTTAGATGCCGATTCTTCCTGTCCTTGGATGCTGATCCTGAATGGAAAGAAGTTGAGACTCGTAAGGTCTATGGAACCGGTGTGGAACTAGCCTAAGACCCTCCGATGCCGAAGTAAGTTTGTTTTCTAAGAGCTCTTGCTGTTGACAATATAATAGTATAAAAGTCAAGCTGAAAAGTCTTACCCCTGTATTGTAGTGAAGGGGCCTATTTATAAAGGGGATTTTGTATGCTCTTAGTACTCACTTTCGATGTGGGACTCGTGGGAGTGCCCTAGGAGGTTGACACGAGTCTTTAGATATTTCGGGCGGGTGTTTCGAGGTTGATTCTGTAGAATCGATAAGACATGCTGATTCTAAGCAATGATGAGCCTGTAGCGACTGTTTGCGGCTCTGAGACAATGCCATCGGTAGCTGATGCCGATCGTTCAAGGCCTTGGGTACTTGGGTGAGCTTTTATGATCCACGTGTCGTTGTATGAGTGGAGGGTCAGATATGGTACAAACAGTAGTCCCCCAAGTTGCCGATTGAGAAGCTTCTCGGTTGGGGACTTGAATCTGTCTTCGGCATTCTGATCCGGACTCGATGGTCTCATTGTTGCCGATGGTGGTATGTAGTCCCCCAAGTGCCCGAGCGAGTGAGGTTGGAAGAGATACGGCATTAGGTACCGAATGGTTGGAGAGGTTAGTGGAGGTCAGGGTTGAGGAACGCCTGCCGTTCGGCATGAGAGGTGAGTGGGAACTCGACCAATGTGTGCTTGTTGTTCGGCACGAGAGGTGAGTGGGAACTCATCCAATGTGCGCCTGTTGTTTGGCACGAGAGGTGAGTGGAACTCATCCAATGTGCGCCTGCCGTTCGGCACGAGAGGTGAGTGGGAACTCATCCAATGTGCGCCTGCCGTTCGGCATGAGGGGTGAGTGAGAACTCATCCAATGTGCGCCTGTTGTTCGGCACGAGAGATGAGTGGGAACTCATCCAATGTGCGCCTGCCGTTCGGCACAAGAGGTGAGTGGGAACTCATCCAATGTGCGCTTGCCGTCCGGCACGAGAGGTGAGTGGAACTCATCCAATGTGCGCCTGCCGTTTGATAATGGAGATGTGCTCGAAGGTGGTGAGAGCTGCAATGTTCGGGAAGTTGGAGCGTCTCTGAGGATTGGAAACGTTTCAACTGAGCGTTTGGGCTCCCCCATGCATGCGTGACACTTGTCGGCATGGTCGTGAAGAGTCGCATCGTTTCGTCTCCCGATGCGTCGCTTCGCTTCCTGATGCTAGGTTCATCCTATATATATGAGGAAGGGACGAGGGTTCGAATACTTCGAATTTTTTCGAGAGCAAAGAGAGCTTATGAGAGGTGATTTTCGGCGACCGTGCGAAGGCTGAGCAGGCGATTTCCGGCAAGCGTGAACTAGGCGGAGGCGATTTCCGGCGATCTTGAACCACCGTGCAAACAAGGTATGTTGCCGTGTTTTCGTACTTTCATGAATCAAAGTGTTGAATTCGATGAATTTTGTTTGAATCAATGTATGAACGAGCATGAACATAAGTGTGTAGGAGGTAGAATGAGATTTTAATTCTAGCATAGCATTTAGTTTCCTTTTGTTTGTGTTTGTAGATGTCAGATACCGAATCCGAGGGTAGACGTAGTCCGAGGGCCTTTGAGGACGAATCGTCCCTGGGGAGTCCGTCCGAGGGGGATGAGAGTACCGATTTTGGGAGCTCTTCAAGTTGTGAGATAGTGGAGGGGGCGAGAGTGCGTACCGAGGCTGGGGGCACTTCGACGAGAGTGCCTGAAGATGGTGAGCCTTCGACTTCAGGTCGTGAGGCCGATGGGGGTGGCGTGTCCGTTGCTGCCCCAAGGGAAGGAGTGTTGAGGGTTGTCAAGGGTAGGCAACGGATCCCGATGGCGAAGCCGACGGAACCTGTGTTCGGAGTAGATGACTTAGAGCCGAACACACTAACTGAGGCCGAGTTGGCTAAGATTCGGGCAGAGTTCAATATTCCGAAATCGGTAGGGATGCGAATTCCGGAACCCTTGGAGTCGCTTAGTGACAATGACAAGGGAGTAGTCTTCTTCACCGACGTGTTTAAGCATGGGCTTCGGCTACCGTTGAGACATTCGGTGCAGAAGATTTTGGCTGCGATCGGGTATGCACCAGGGCAGTATAATCCTAACTTTTGGATTACGTTGCTGGGGACGATCGTAGCGTTCAACTTGGCTAGCGAGGGGGAGCCGAGTTACGAACAGTGGGCCCAGTTGTATAGTGTGACAAGGGCGAAGAGTGTCGACCATGGGGGGTGGGTCCAGTCCAACTGTCTTTCAGCAGGGCAATGTGGGCACTTTGTGGTTGGGGTGCCAACCTCTCAGAAGACCTGGCGCAAGCGCCGGGTGATTGTTTCTGGTGATTGGGAATCGGCACCAGGAGTGATCGTAGAGAGGCGGATCCCTACGACCTTTCAGACAGTCGGTAGGATAGAACCTGCCGTTCGGCAGGATAGATTGCTCTTTTTTTTTTCTTTTTTTTTCTTTTTTTTTTTGACTGTTTGCCTTTGTTGTTTCAGTGTCCTTGAAACGGCCTGTCGCACCGATCAGAGAGGTTGAAGCAATCGAGAGGGTAAGGGTGAAGATTACCGAAGAAGATCGGTTCTTCAAGGAGCTGCTCTACTTCAGGAATTTATTCAAGGCTGGTCTGATCGGTAGGGCAGAACACGACCGAAGAGTCAAGGAAGAAGAGGAGGAAGAAAAGAGGCAGAGTAAGAGATGCCGTTCGGCAGTTTCTGTGTTTCTTTTTTCTTTGCATACCGTTTCCTTTCTAACTTGGGTTATTATACAGTGGCAGGTGGGAGGCCAATGAGCGAGGCAACGAGGCGTCGGTTGGAGGGCCAAGGGACGCCGAAGCAAAAGAAGGGCAGTCCCCCAGGCCGAAGAAGAAGGCGGCCGAAGCCGAAGTCGTTCGGGAGGTCCACCTCCAAGTGACGGGCAAAAGAATGATCGAGGGTGCTCTCGATGCAACGCCGTTGCCGAAACGGCCTAGGGGTCCGAATGAGGGGACGTCGGTACAGATCCCTGATGACGAAGAAGAGGGAGAGGGGCCGGTTAACATAGCTTGCCCTCGGAAGGCGGTGCCGTTCATCAATTGCATGATCGATGGCGCTCAGATGGAGCTGTCAGAGATCGAGCAGTTGTCGATGAAGACATTGCGTGAGCAGACTGGACGCGCCTTCCGGCTTCAGGCTGCAGTAAGTGTTTAAGAGTTGTGGTTGTCCAAGTATGTTTTGATTCGGCATGTATTAACGTTTCCGTTTGTAGTTGCAGGTTGATATGGAAATGTGGCTGTGAGCCAAGCGGGCGGTGAATACTGCCGAATAGCACCAGAAGAAATTCGAGGAGTGCCGTTCAAGGGTTGCCGATGGCAAGAAGCTCATCCAGGAAGCCGGGCGGCTTGCCGAACAGAACGCAGCGAAGATTGCCGAGCTCTCCTCGAAGGTGGCGGCGACGGAGTTGGAGCTGCTTGCGGCACAGGAGGCCAAGGCGGCTGTGGAGGTGGCCCTGGATGCGGCCGAACGGTCGCATGGCAAAGAGCTGGAAGAGGCGAAGGCGAAAGCCGTTGCTGACTACCGATTGTCGGAGGAGTTCACGCATTTGGTGGACAAAGAAGTCATGGAGCAGTGTGACGACTTTGTCTACCGATTCAAACGGTACAATGCAGACAAGCGGCTGAACCTAAACTTCCTTCGGGATACACCTCCGTTGCCAGAGGGTGTGACTGAAGAAATGGTGGAGCCCTATAAGGGCGAGGATGCCAAACCCGAAGAGGCCAATGAGACCGACTCCACTGGTGAGGAGGAAGAGAACCACCCTGCGCCGAACGCAAGCAGCGCACCGAATGCCGAAGCCTTGGCCACCGCCGAGCCCGTGTCTGCGAATGATGAAGCTGCCGATCCTCCTGCCCCTTAGACTATATTTTTATTTTCTTTTTTTTGGAAAATGTAATATTTTTGGAACAGGCCGAATGGCATTATGTTGAAACAGTGTGCCCTTTTGTGGCCTTTTATCTATGTTAATTTTGATTCGGTTTAATTTGCTGATTTCCGTAATTTTGTATGTGTGCATGCCGTATGTAGAATATCCTTGATATAATATTGCTGTTTATGGTAATGCCATATGTATAGAATAGGAATTGTATTGAAATAAACCGATTATAAAGGTGACGACTGAAGGTGCGATCACTTGTACAAATGTGACAACCGAGGGTGATAACCGAAGGTGCGATCACTTGTAGTAGTATTTGAGATGTTCGATATTCCAAGGGTGGCCAAGAGTTTGACCATCGGTACCGCGGAATCGGTAGGTTCCTGGTCGGCAGATGGTGACGACCTCATAAGGGCCTTCCCACGAAGGGCCAAGGGTGCCTTCGTGGGGGTTCTTGGTGGCAAGAGAGACTTTGCGTAAAACCCAGTCCCCCACTTTGAACGATCGGCATTTGACGCGCGAGTCGTAGTAGCAAGAGGTCCTCTGTTTGTATGCAGCATTCCGAAGCTGAGCCTGGGAACGGTGTTCATCAATGAGGTCTAGGTTGAGCGTGAGCAGGGCTTCATTTTGATCTGGCTTGTAGGATGCCGTTTGGCACGAGGGTGCGTTGATCTCGACGGGGACAACGGCTTTGGTACCGAAAGCAAGGGAAAACGGCGTTTCGCCGGTCGACCGTCGATAGGAGGTGTTGATGGCCCATAACGCCTCTGGGAGTAAATCGGGCCAGGCTCCCTTTGCTGCCCCAAGCTTCTTCTTCAGTATCTTCTTGATGATCTTATTGATGGCCTCTACCTGGCCGTTCGATTGTGGGTGCGCTGGAGATGCGAAGAACAAGTTGATGTTGAATCGGTGGCATAGGTGCCGGAACTGAGAGGAGTCGAACTGTTTACCATTGTCGGTGATGATTGCGTTCGGGAGGCCGAATCGACAGATGATGTTCTTCCAAATGAAGTGCTCAACCCTTGCCGCAGTGATTGTCGCCAAAGCTTCGGCTTCGGTCCACTTTGTAAAGTAGTCGACAACGACGATGGCAAACTTGAGTTGTCCCTTCCCTTGGGGCATGGGGCCGATGAGGTCCAAACCCCACTGAGCGAAGGGCCATGGGCTAACAATCGGAGTGAGTGGTTCGGCAGGAAGCTTTGGAACTGAGCCGAAGCACTGGCATTGGTCGCACCTCTGGACGAGTGCGGTGGCATCGGCATGGAGAGTCGGCCAGTAATACCCCTGCCGAATGGTTTTGAAGGCCAGAGATCGAGCGCCAGAATGGTCTCCACAGGCTCCTTCGTGGATTTCTCGTAAGACGTAGTTTCCCTGCTGCGGGGTCACGCAGCGAAGCAACGGCAAGGAATGGCCACGCCGATAAAGAATCTGATTCAAGATTAAGTAGCGTGCCGATCGGCGGCGGAGAGTCTTGGCCTCAATTTTGTCGTTTGGTAGTGTTCCGCTTGAGAGGTAGGCGTGGATGGGATCCATCCAACTTGGGTCCTGCCGAACGGCAAGTACCTCCGTTTTAATAGTGCTGCGCCGAGCGAGGATTTTGATTGGCACGTGACGGCCTACGTTGTCGTCGATTGCCGATGCCAGGCGTGACAGGGCATCGGCATGGCTGTTCTCGGATCTAGGGATCCGTTGTACCTGATACGCAGTAAAGTGGTTGAGCAATCGGCGGGCGTGTGTCAAGTAGGTAGCCATCGAGGTGTCTTTGGCTTCTAAATCAGTGAGTACCTGATTAACAACAAGTTGCGAGTCGCTGCATATCTTGAGCTGTTGAGCACCCATTTCCCTAGCCAGCCGAAGGCCAGCCAACAAAGCTTCATATTCGGCCTCATTGTTGGAAGCCTGGAATTGGAACCGGATGGCATACTCGATGGTTGTTTGATCAGGGGCTTTGAGAACTAAGCTGGCCCCGCTGCCTTGTCGGTTGGACGAGCTGTCTACGTAGAGAGTCCACACAGGGATTGATGAAATGAATGTTCCCTCGGTTGGATGGGTGGCTGACGCCGCCGATTCCGAAACGGCATGGTTTGGATTGGATCCTTCAGATGTAGTCATTTCAGAGATGAAATCGGCCACGGCTTGTCCCTTCTCGGCAGGCCAAGGGTGATAGTGGATGTCGAATTCGCTAAGCTCAATTGCCCATTTCACTAGCCGACCTGATGTCTCCGGTCGTTGCAGTATTTGGCGTAGAGGCTGATTGGTGAGAACGGTGATGCTGTGAGCCTGGAAGTACGGCCGAAGCTTGCGTGCTGAGAGAACAAGAGCGTAAGCAAGCTTTTCCAGCTCAGGGTACCGAATCTTGGCATCCTGCATGGCATGACTAGTATAGAAAATTGGAAGCTCTATGCCGTTCGGCTTGCGAATAAGCACGGAGCTTAATGCCGTTGCCAATACCGATAGGTAGAGAATTAAGTCTTCGCCAGGAAGAGGAGTCGATAACAGGGGCGCCCTGCTCATGTAGGCCTTGAGGTCCTGAAAGGCTCGATCGCATTCGGCAGTCCAGACAATCTGCCGTTTGCTTCCTTTGAGGGCTTTAAAGAAAGGAGCGAACCGATCGATAGCTTTGGATATGAATCGGGCCAGGGCGGCGACACGCCCTGTGAGACTCTGAATATCCTTCTGTGTCTTCGGTATCTGCATGTCGAGCAATGCCTTGATCTTTTCAGGGTTGGCCTCAATGCCCCGTTGGCTGATCATGAAGCCAAGAAATTTGCCCGAGGAGATGCCGAAGGCACACTTGCTTGGGTTGAGACGTATGTTGTACTTCTTTAAAACACTGAACATGAGGGAGAGGTTATGGAGGTGAGAATCGGCTGTCTTGCTTTTGACTAGCATGTCGTCCACATAAACCTCCATCGAGGTGCCGATGAGTTCAGAGAAGATTTTGTTGACCAAGCGCTGGTAGGTTGCCCCAGCATTCTTCAGGCCGAACGGCATGACATTGTAACAGTAAAGGCCTTTGCCGGTCATGAATGCCGTATGTTCGCGATCGTCAGGGCTCATAAAGATCTGGTTGTAGCCTGAGTATGCGTCCATGAAGCTGAGAAGTTCATGGCCTGCCGTTACGTCTACCATCTGATCGATCCTTAGCAAAGGGAAACTGTCCTTGGGGCAAGCCTTGTTTAGATCAGTATAGTCCTGACACATTCGCCAACCAGATAGGGTAGGTGACATCCCGGATGAAGCCGATTGTCCGTAGTTTCTCCACCTCGATTCGTATAGCTTCATACCGTTCGGCATCATAGGCTCGCCGCTTCTATCTGATGGGTTTAAAAGTGGGACAAATGCTGAGCTTATGACTAATAACATTTGGGGCGATGCCAGGCATGTCATTGTATGACCATGCGAAGACTTCTGTATTGGCGCGTAGGAAGGCGATGAAATCAGCACGCAGTGCTGGACTCAAGGTGGTGCCGATGCAGACCTGTCTATCGGGCTGTGCGTCGGAGAGGGTGACCGATTCCAAATCTTCAACAGGTTGGGCTTGTGGGGTGACGGCCTCATCCCTAGGATCATCCGGTTTGTCCGTGCCCCTGCCGTTCGGCACAGTCATCCCGGCCGAAACAGAGTATGCTTCGTGAATCGTAGCCTTTGCCGATTCCTTCGTTGCTGAAATGTAACATGTCCGTGCACTCAATTGATCCCCTCGCACTTGGCCGACGCCAGCGTGTGTGGGGAACTTGAGGAGGAGCATGTGTGGCGACAGCATGGCCTTCATTCTTGTGAGCGTCGTCCTACCGATGATGGCGTTATATGCCATTGGACAATCGACGACAAGGAAATGAGTGTAGATGATGGTTCATCGGGGAAAAGTGCCGACGGCAAACGGGAGTTGGACACTGCCGATCGGCTCAACTACGTCGCCCGAGAAGCTGAGAAGGGGGGTGATGTCTTTGTTCAGATGCTGAGGGTTTATATCGTGGGCATTAAAAGCATCGACAAAGAGCACATTGACTGAACTGCCGGTGTCTATGAGGATTCGGCCCACATCAAAGTCTGAGATATCGGCCCGTATGATCATGGGATCAGCGTGGGGGAAGATGATGCCTCGCTCTTCTTCTTCAGAGAAGGTAATAGGTTCCCAACCGTTTCGCTAGAACTTGTCGTTGCGTCCTCCCGCTATACTGAGGATCTGGGGATGCCGAACGGCACGGACGTAATTCTTGACAGATCGGTTGCTGGTTTCAGTAATGGGTGCCCCTCCATTGATCATATTGATCTGCCGATTCGCCGATTTATCCGATGCTGGTTTGGTGCTTAAATACTGATCCAGCTTGCCCTCGTTGATGAGGCGCTCGACAATTTTTCGAAGGGCGATGCAGGATTCTGTGTCGTGGTCGTTGTACTGGTGGTATCGGCAGAATACGCCGGTGTCCTTCTCGTTCTGTCGAGGAAGCTTCCGATTGTTCGGCTTCGGTATCATTTCACTGTCGGTCAGGAGGACATGTTCGTAAGTGGTGTTGAGTAAAGTGAAGATTTCCTCTGGCCGATTCCCCTTCGGATCTCCGAAGTTGCCTTGCCTGCTAGAGTCCTTGCCCTTTTTATTGCTTTCCTGCCGATCGCGGAAGTGATCCTTCCGTTTGTTTCGTGCCCCGGAAAAAGCAGAGGCAGTGGGTGCCGTTCGGTAGGGAGCCTGGCTTGTCGTCTGATTCGCCGGGAATCGGTCATAGGTTTGCGTCGAAGGTCGATCAGCCGGTGCCGCTTTGCTTGGCAGGGCCGAAGCCGATCCCTTGGAGTTGAAATGTTCGGCCTTGGCGTGGATGGCTACTTGCTTCATTAATTCGGAGTAGGTTGTCCAGTTGCTGCTGTGGACCAGGTAGCGAAACTGAGACGACCGAAGGCCGCTTTTAAAGGCACCGAAGGCTGCCCTATCATCAGTTTCGGGACATCGGGAATATTCATGGCTGAACCTAGCTGCATATTCTCGTAATGGCTCGTCGTCGTGCTGCCAAACGGTATAGAGGTCATCGGCAGAGTACAGGCGATCGGTCTGAATCATAAAATGGTTGAGGAAGGTCTGCTTCAACTGATCGAATGAGTCAACCGTACCTGGCTCCATTCGGTAGAACCAATTCAGAGCTGCTCCGGTCAAGGTGGAGGGGAATAGTAAGCATTGCCCCTCGTCCGTCAGCCCTTTGCAACCTAAGGCCGATTGGAAGGTATGAATGTGAGTAACAGCGTCCTCCATCCCTGAGTAGAATGATATCCGGAGTGCCTGGACCTCTTTTTCGTGTCTGAAAGTTCGGATGCGATTGGTGAAAGGCCCTGGCTGTACCGTTCCCCAAGTTGGTGTCCGAGCCTGGTTCTGTTCTTCCTCGATTCGGTTCATCTTCTGGAGGAGGAGACGAATGGTCGGATCGGTGGAGGGAAGATCATCACCGTGCTCCGGCCAGCGTGGTGGCCCTAAACACTCTGACCTGCCGTTCGGCTTGGGCTTCTCTCATAGCCTCCAGCATGCTGATCGTTGTCTTTATTCGATCGATGGTTGTGGTGCTCCTTCGAGGGTCCTGGCGATCGGTAGGAGATAGTGGTTCCTGGTGAAGTTGGGACGTAGTCTGATTCATCCGTCTCCTCCAGGCCGACCGCACCATACCGTTGGCGCAAGGGGGACTTTGGTCCAAGCGCCTCTAACTGCCGATCGTTGAGTTTTGCTCGGATCGGGATGGGTGAAGGCTCCCGTTCCTTACACCGATCGTTGATCCTGTCACAACAATCAGAGTAAACTTGATATTCTGGATAGCGCTCCCTTGGGGAGGGTACGAACAGTTTTCGGGAGGCAGTTGGCCTGTCTGCGGCCTGTTGTTTCCCCTTATCTTGAGCGTTAGGCTTCCGTACGCTCTTGATTGATTTCTCCTGCCGAAGCTGTATGGTTCGTTTCAGACTGTTCTGCAGTTGGGTTGACTGCGTTTGCTGATCATGCAACTGCCTCTGGATGTCATCAAGTTTAGAAGCGAGGATGTTGTTGTGTTCCTGCATTCTCGCCATTTCCCGCTGTAGTGTCTCCATGCGATCCTCCAGAGTGGTCGGTCGAGCGGGTGTGTCTGCCCGTGGTGTCTGAAGCAAGGGAGCTAGACTTGGCTCCCTGCCGAGGCCGAGGATGGGGCCATCGGTAGGGAGGGCCGAAGATGGATTCATTTTTTGGTCTGAGTGTTTCTTTTGAGATATGGGTTAATCGATAAGCGATTCCCACAGACGGCGCCAATCTGTTGGCGCTAAAACTTGACAGATAGAGATGAGTGCAACTTACAAGTGAGATGGACGATCGAGAGATCGATTGAGTGTTAGATGCCGATTCTTCCTGTCCTTGGATGCTGATCCTGAATGGAAAGAAGTCGAGACTCGTAAGGTCTATGGAACCGGTGTGGAACCAGCCTAAGACCCTCCGATGCCGAAGTAAGTTTGTTTTCTAAGAGCTCTTGCTGTTGACAATATAATAGTATAAAAGTTAAGCTGAAAAGTCTTACCCCTGTATTGTAGTGAAGGGGCCTATTTATAAAGGGGATTTTGTATGCTCTTAGTACTCACTTTCGATGTGGGACTCGTGGGAGTGCCCTAGGAGGTTGACACGAGTCTTTAGATATTTCGGGCGGGTGTTTCGAGGTTGATTCTGTAGAATCGGTAAGACATGCCGATTCTAAGCAATGATGAGCCTGTAGCGACTGTTTGCGGCTCTGAGACAATGCCATCGGTAGCTGATGCCGATCGTTCAAGGCCTTGGGTACTTGGGTGAGCTTTTATGATCCACGTGTCGTTGTATAAGTGGAGGGTCAGATATGGTACAAACAAGTTTCTTGATTTAAGCCTTACCCACTTAAGAGCTCATTATTATTGAGTGCTTCAAAAATTGTATCAACATGCTTTTCTCTCAGCATATCACGACGCTTAGCGAATGCACCCACAACATTCATCACATTAGAAACCGTAGTAAATAAATCTACAATTTATGAATGTTTCTTTGCCACAATTACCAGAGCTAGTTGAAGTTTATGAGCAAAATAATGAACATAAAAAGCAAAGTCATTCTCATTTAGAATGAGTGTTTTAAGACCACTAAACTCACCTCTCATATTGCTTGCCCCATTATAACCTTACCCTCGCAATCTAGAGATGCTTAATCCATGTCTCGAAAAGAAATCATCAACGGCTAACTTGAGTGAGGAAGATTTAGTGTCTGTGTTGAACAAAAAATATGCACACTAAAAAAAAAAAAAAAAAAATCAAACATGGGTTTGGATAAGCCCCACAACGTTGGGTGGGTCTGGTCCTTACACTATACTTGTTTTTAAAACAAGTTTGAAGGGTTTAGGGCTAGAAACCCTTATGGGCGAGAAACCCCAAAATTTTATTTGGATAATAAATCCATTTCGGAAGGAAAACCATAAACTCTATGGAGGATCAATCCATTTTGGAGTCAAACCCATCACCAACAGTCAATTGATGATATTCTTGTTGCCAGAAAATAAGAAGGGATCACACTTTCTTTTCTTGGGCAGGGAAAGTATCAGCCAAAGAGAAGAAAAAGCAACAGCAACCAAAAAAAAAAGAGGATGGAGGTCTTAGCAAAAAAAAAAAGGCCATGTTGCTCTGTCAAGACAAATAATAACAAGATGAGCAAAGAAGCTATGTTAAGGCTCTTGTCTGAATACACTGCACCCAAATTGTTAAGGCCGGATGGTCTTGAAGATTCTCTGCTCTCCATGAAACTCAACTCACGTTGCACATAAGGAAAAGAAAGAAGAAATGGCAACAGGACTTACTCTATAAAAGAAAAAAAAGGGTGAGGTTATGTTGTTGTGTCAGAACAAGAAAAAAAAAAAGGAGTAGTGGGGCCATATCGCATGGTCCTTTTGTTCGATCTTTCTCAATTCTCTCTGAAGCCAAGAAAATGATGAAATAACAGGATGAGCCCACCTTATTGTATCATCTCTCTCGACTTGCTTAGTCTTTCAAAGCTGTTGTTCAGTTCTATTTAAAGGGGCAAACATATATCAGTTCAACTTCAATTGGCATGTGGGTCTCAAAGTCTCTCTAATGTGGACTCCTTCCTCATGATCCAATTGATGAAAAATGTCAAGGCCCGAAAACAAATTATTGGGTTATCAAAAATTGCCCGTTAATTCCCAAATGCCCAAAGTATTTAATGAGTGATCAAATAAACACTCATTAAATCTACGGAGCCCCAAATTTCCTATTATATGGTTAATGGATCAATTTTAAAAATCCTCAGAGCCATATTTGGGTCCAAATGCAAATGTCAATTGTTGAAAATTAGTGGGTTCATCAAAATTGCTCATTATTTTTCTTGGACATTGACAATAAGAAAAATGGTATAAAACCATCCAAATTTTCCCATGGGTCATCTACCCATGCAAATTTCAATGAGATTAAATTCAAATCTCTCAAACACAAATTCTCAATTAGTGGGCCACACTTACCCATTAATTTCCAACTTTTTCCATGGGTCATCTACCCATGCAAATTTAAATGAGATTAAATTCAAATCTCTCAAACACAAATTCTCAATTAGTGGGCCACACTTACCCATTAATTTCCAACTTTTTCCATGGGTCATCTACCCATGCAAATTTCAATGAGATTAAATTCAAATCTCTCAAACACAAATTCTCAATTAGTGGGCCACACTTACCTATTAATTTCCAATTTTTCTCATGGGTCATTTACCTATAAAAATCTTAAAATCTCGAAATTGTCTCAAAGACACAAATTCTGAATTAGTGGGTCACACTTATCCATTAATTTCCAATTTTTCTCATGGGTCATTTACCTATGAAAATCTTAAAATTGTCTTAAAGACACAAATTCTAAATTAGTGGGCCACACTTACCCATTAATTTCTAAATTTGGTACTACGTCTGTTTGATCCTGTCAAGGGTATGTAGGCAGTTTAACATCCCACCAGACTCAACCAATCGCAACCAAATTTGAATAATTGATTTATTCTAACCAAATTTGTCATAACACTTTTCCAAGTGCAAATGTCAATTTTAGAAAATTAGTGGGTTAATCGAAATTTCTCATTATTTTTCTTGGACATTGACAATAGGAAAAATGGTACAAAACCATCCAACTTTTCCCATGGGTCATTTGCCCATGCAAATTTCAATGAGCTTAAATTCAAATCTCTCAAACACAAATTCTTAGTTAGTGGGTCACACTTACCCATTGATTTCCAATTTTTTCCTTAGATCATTTACCTAAGAAAATTTCAACATCTCCAAATTGTCTCAAAGACACAAATTCTTAATTAGTCGGCCACATTTACCCATTAGTTTCCAAATCGATTCTCCGAACTACGTTGGTTTGATCCCTTTGAAAGGGTACGTAGGCAATCTAGAGACTCAATCTAGATGCAACCACCCAAATCTTAAATCCAAACAGAATCCCCGGTTTATTCTTAACCAAATTTGCCCCAAACACAATTCCATATTTGAATCCCTGGTTTATTCAGCTAAATTCACTCAAACACTCCTCAAAACAATTCAAATCAAAATTTCCTTGCAATGAGTCATGTATTCATTGCAATTCCTTGAACTACGAGTGGCTTGATTCCCACAAGGGATACGTAGGCACCCTGGGGTTCGACTTAAGGGCAGCCACAAAACCAAACACACACATTTTGTTTCTTTATGATGGAATCAAAGGGTGTTCCCTTGAAGCAAGGGATTGTAACTAAGAGACATCGCGTCTCGAATGGGTCGAACACAAAATAATAAAACCCGATTATTTAATTAGTGGTGGTGAAAATATGTTGGAAGGTTCACATTTTTCTTCATCAATCTGTAACATGCACAATACCCACAAAATGCTCAATTGCATGACCTTTATCCACATAATGTAGCACAATGGTCATTTGCTCCTTTGAAGACATGTCACATGATTCATCAACAAGAATGGCAAATAATGAATCACCAATATCCCTGATGATTGCATTGATAATTTCAATTGAAATAGCATTTGAAATGTCCTTCTGGATATTAGGTGATGTCAACTTCATATTTTCAGGAGCATTTTTAGCGTGACAACTTTTATATCATCATTGAAACGACATAGCCATTGTAAAAATACAAGAAAACTCCCTTGATTGGTTGATTTTTTAGATTCATCATGCCCACGAAATGGAAGCCCTCATTTTAAAGTATCCTACTAACAACAACTGATGCACCTAAACGAGTTCGATAATCAATTCGATCTTAGTTTGAGTGTTTTGAGAGAATTGTTTCAATAAGCTGCTTTTGGTTTAATAAGACCTCACAACTTCACCAAGCTTTATTATGGGCACTATTCGGTCCTCCAACATGAATTTGTAGTCTATCTTTTTTCTTCCAATTCGAAAATCCAACACCAACAAAAGATTCACTATCAGATTGCTCTCCAATATCAGGTTTAAAGAGATAACAACATAGACAAAAGGCAGCATCTTTTTCTATGTTATACTCTAACCAAGTAGGAAACTCACTAAACTAAGCAGGATTAAATCGTCTTTGTTTTGCTCCAAAATTTTTGTAAGGAAAATTATGCCCTTGAGGTTGACAAGGACCTTTTTGGAGACAGGCTCTTCGAACATGGTCTCGAACATTTGGATGGTAACTCAATATTTAATTATGTAATCCGGGATCAGCTGACAAATTTTCCAAGTTAACTTCCGTAGTTTGGTTTAAACTACTTTCATTTTTCTTTTGACTCTTTGCAAGTGACGACTCCACTAACTCAGACTTTGGTTTTCTTTTGAGAAATCTTTCCATAACTGAAACACATATATGGACTAAATTTAAATTAAAACAATTATGAACATCTTCTCAAAGTTATAAACCAAAACAAATTGAGCATTCAATTCAAAGCAATATATTAATCAAACCAATAGAGAATCATATATATAGATATTTATAAAATAAAATTAAAAATTCACCAACACAAGTTCACAATTGCATTAAAGGGATAAACAATTACATACTAAGCAAGAAAAATTACAAGGGATAGACAAATACATACTTGGAGTTGAATATCTCCAAAGCCTTTTCCCTTTGGTAATCTACACATAAATTGAAAGACCCATTTAAATCAATAGGAATAAAAAACTATAATTAGAATTTGAGAAGAAAAAAAACTCACAAGCAACTGGCTGGTCTGGTCATGTTTAGTGTATGATTGTAGGAAATTTGGCTAGTCAGTAGGGCCTACGTGGTAATATACTTTTGGCTGAATACTACTTTTAGTCCATATATGTCCTATCATGTGCTAAGACCCATTTATTAGGCCACGTCCTGTCCTATGGTAATATAGTTTTGGCAATTGAGTTGCATAATAGTACTTTATTTTTTTATAATAAAATTTCAGTGAGGACCAGTGACTGCATTGGTCCCCATGTGCCTCCGCCTCTAAACACCATCCTACCCTCCACCCTCTTTCTCTTCACACCCACCCGCCCTTCTCTCCCTCTTTCTCCTTGCCCCCTCTCTCATCTACAACCACGAACCCCACCCTTTGTCTTCTCCACCACCCGCCCATTTTCTTTCTCTCTCCCTCTTTCTATGTCTTCCCTCCTCTCTCTCTCTCTCTCTTTCTTCAACAACCACCAATCCCAACCCACCCTGACCAATCCCAACTCACCCCGCGTAAAGTCCCATTCTTTTCGAAACTAAACCCCTTCCCATACCTTGAAGACTAAACCCAATCATTCATATTTTTCTGAAACTAATTGGAAATTTGACAAAACCCCTTCTCTTTGAATATGAACCCTAGTAATTGAATCGTTAATTGTTTGTTGGGGTTAGAACTCGGAATTTTGAATATACTAGGATTTTGTCATGATGGAGGGTGGAGGGTGGAGGGTGGAGGGTGGAGGGTGGTGGGCTTTCGAATATATCGCATGTGTGTCTATTTGGATACACATGTTTCGTTGGCTGCAGAAAAGTTGGGTAAGGAGGAGCGGGTGTTATCTTTAAGAGCATTTCCAGCAATGGAGCCAAGGGGAGGGCTTGGGGGGGGGGGGGGGGGCAAGCCCAAAATCGTGTTTCCAGCAACAAAACTTGGCCCGGGCAAGCAGTGGGACCCAGCGAACTGGGCTGGCCCGAGGGCAAGTCTAGCCCCAGGTCCAAAACGAGGGCGAGCTGACGTCACGATGACGTCAACGCTACAGTACATTGCTACAGTGCATCGCTACAATACCACTCTGCCACGTGTCGCGTTCTGGGCTGTCCGATCAGAATTTTCCCTCAAATCCAACGGCATCCAATTTTTGTGTAATAAAAAAATGAAAAAAAATCAAAAAATTTTAAAAAAAATACTGAATTTTTTTTTCTATAAATACCAACCAATTCTCTTCACTTTTAACACCAAATCCTCGTACATTTTATTCTTCTTTCTACTATTATTCAAGTTTTGAAATGTATCTTAAATTTGAAATTTGATTTTTGAAATTTATCTTAAATTTGAAACTGAAAATCTTATCCGATATGAATAGTATTAACACGTAGGAATCCAAAAATCTTACCTGAAAATATTATCCAAAATAATTGTTTAAGTAAACAAAGTTGTGAAAAAAACAAAAAAATGAATAGTAGTTGCCATGGCAAAGGGCAACTGCTGGAAACACACATAGCTTAATATGGCAAGGGCAGCCACTATTCACGTGAATAGTAGCTGCCCTAGCCCCCCCTCTTGCCATGGCAAGGGGCAAACTGCTGAAAGTGCTCTAATAATTAGAATGCCCTAGCATTATTTATGAAATATATTGGTTGACTAGTATCTCCAAATATCTTCAAAACTTATGATGTGAGGAGTCCAAAATTAATTTAGTCAGAGGTGTTTGTTGAAGGAACTTCATACTCGTATACTGTAATGATCAAAGCAATTATCGGCAATGATGTCATGAACTAGAAGTTTATTGACACAATAACTTTTATGTTTTTGCATGGTCGTCATGGTCATCCTTGATCCAGAATGATACATAAGATTATTACAAATTCACAAGGTGATTTTAAAGACTTGACATATTTTCTTGTCTAATGAAAGCTCTCTCACAAGAAAAATTGGTCATAAGACTAAATCAAAAATTGACTTTGACTCATTTTTATTACAAATAGTTCATAGGATATTTATGAGCCTATTCAACATTCTCAAACAATTCATCTTAGAAAAGATGGTTGTCAAAAAAGATATATGAAAGTCCCTTAAGTGGCATGAGTACTCCCAAAGCAATGAAATGCTATAAATAATGCATGCACATGCACATGAGAATTGTAGGATCGCGAATTGATGATAATCAATGATAATTTTGGTTTTATCCTAGCTACTAAAATCATTAAGTGCTTGATGAAAAATATGACACCATATTTCATGAATTTTGACAAGTTACGTGATTAGGCAAATGGAAAGAGTGAATTCTAATTAACATTATAAGAAGCAAGAGATATTGAACTATAGCTCTACACCAAATTGTAAACTTGAATGTTATGAATTAGTGTTTATAATTAAGTGACATAAAACCACTAATATGGAGTAAGGTTTTTCGGTAGAGATATGATTATGGTATCCCATCATGCAGCCACATTCATATGAGATATAATTATTCTTTTGATGTGCAATTCATAGCATGTATGTTCAATTTATATTAATCAAGACTGCATGCTATAAGGAAATCCTTCAATAAGCTTATGAAATATCTTAAGTATATCGCCTAAATCAATTTCTTGAACGATATAAACTGCCATGAAATCCTTAATCAAGGATTAAAATTAAGGGCGTGTAGCTCAAGTTATGCACTCAATATTATTATGATTACAAATGGATATAATTTGGTACAAATTGCCTTAATAACTACTTTGAATTCAAATATCATGTTATTATGTTATTGCAACATACTAAACTATTAAAAAAGTTAAAGACTTATGAAGAGTTCAATTATTTGAGAAATAAAAATATTACCTTGGCCAGCAAATCGAGTATTTTGCCTACGTGATTCTTATCCACCACAATGACCTGTTTGCTAATATGAAATGAGAATTACTTTTTATTCAAGGTCATTCCAGTGTTTTATTAACACTTTGGGAATCATATTAAGCATGGTGCATGCATAAAAACAACAATCACACCTCATTTTTCAGGAGTTGAACTCTATAATTTGGGCAGTATTAGCGATTGCTTTTAATCATGGGCCATTAGTAATCCAAATTTTATACCAAAAGTATCCTCATACTTTTATGATAACCCCAAAATAACTTACCAAATTAAACCAACAATGCTTAGAATAATATTATTTATATTATAAGTAAATAGTTAGAATTATGTGAAAGTAATTTTCTTATTATATATGCTGCATCATATATAGTATTGAAGAGAGGAATATATCAATTGAATATTATTTTTGTACTAATAAGTTGTGCACTTTAAGTGATTTCATGGAGAAGCATATGGGAGGTGCTTCTTCCGAAAAGGAATTCTGGCCTATTTCGAATCACTCCCAAATGAGCCCATTTATCACATAAAATTACTTAGAGCATCTCCAACAACCTCTTCAACAGCTTTGGAATTCTAAACTAGGTGAGTTACATAAGAAAAACTCTCTCCCACAGCCTCTTCAACCTCAGTTATCAAAGCTGCAACCTCTTTCTCTCTCTTCAGGACTAGTAAGTTGACTTTGGCTCTTCAAACATTTAATTTTACTTTGGAAAAACAAAACCTACCTTGAAAATGTTTTTAAAAAATGCATTTTTTCTTTTCATATAATAAATACATAGACATTTTTCATATGTTTTCATTATTTTCCATGATATTGCATTAATTGAATTGAAGATTCTGTTGGAGCAAAAATGATTCAAGTAGCAAATAAAACTTTTCAAATTACCACGTAAGTCGACAAACTTTAATTTGAAGAATTTTATTTGCTACTACTGCTGGAGATGCTCTTAGAATTAAGGTGATCATTATAGAGAAGTACCTTCCCGTCATAACGAGCTCTTATATTCACTTCGATTCCAAGCTACAAAACACCACATGCACAATTTCCATTTAAGTCACGTGCGCCACTCGTGCAGTCCACTATTTATTACCAAGGAAATGAAAGACTGATATAGTGCCTACTCGTTCCCTGCACTCGGTTCCCTTCTCGTTGAGGCTTCGGCCTTTTGCTTTTCTAGGGTTTTTTTTCTCTCTCTCTCGCCAATCCAGACGCTGTCGTTTCTGGACTTTCCAATTCGCCGAGATGAAGCTCACTGTAAAGACCCTCAAAGGCAGCCATTTCGAAATTAGGGTTCAGCCCACTGACACCGTGAGCATCTTTCTTCATCTCCTTTTTATTTTATTTGAATTTTGAATGTTTTTTGCTCCTGTTCAGTCTGTATAGCTAGGCAGAAAACAAGGAAAGAAAAAACATAATGAAAATTCATATTTTTGAAACTTTTTCTTTCGTTTTTTGGCACCACAAGAATTGAAATGTCGTTAATTTTGCTTAAATATATCTATATTTTATTTTATTTATATGCACATTTACTTACATATTGCATGAACATAATTGCATAAAAGAATAACTTTAATACAAAGCGGTTGTTGTATAGAAGTTTGATGTAATTAGCTGCATTGAAATTTAATATATTTATAATGTACATTTATTACTTTGAATATAAGGTTATGGCTGTGAAGAAGAACATTGAAGATGTACAAGGAAAAGATAATTATCCATGTGGGCAGCAGTTATTGATTCACAATGGGAAGGTCTTGAAAGATGAAACTACATTGGCTGACAACAAGGTCACAGAAGATGGTTTTCTTGTTGTCATGCTTAGCAAGGTATTTTTCTCTTAAATCCAAGGGCAATGTGCTAATTATATTCAAAGTTGCTCTTATTCAAATATGGCTGCCACTTTTTATTTATTGATTTTTTTAATCAATTATATGATTTCAGTACTTCACTTTTGGATACTTTGCTCTTGGTTCTAAGATTAGTAAAGAAGTTTCTTACTATGTGCTGTTTGGCAATTTTTGGTACTAGAAATCATTAATTATAGAGATATTGCTAGTTTGGACATATGTGTTTTATCTCATCATGATTGGTCTTACTTTCAATCTGATGAAACATATAAAAACAGTAGGTAATGGTAATGCAAAACTTTTCTGCCAAAAACGTGTATACTATAACTTAGGCCATGACTTTTGTACAGTATTATTGGCTTCTGTACATTAATAGTTATCCACTACCTATATGGGAGTAATGGTTAAACATTCGTATGGAAGGGGATAATTAATAAATGAGGCAAGATACACATGCTTCCACACCTCTATTTTGGGAAGAGGACAAGTTTCATTAGTTTTTATAGTTTATGATTTAATCAAATCAGATATTAGTCTAACAATGCTGAGGATTTGAGCCTAATAATTTTATCTTTGGAAGTAATATGGTGGCATTTCGAGTAATATGTCAAGGTAATTGTCATTATATGGAGTGCAAGAGTCTACAACATTAAGAATTAATGGAGCTTCTGTGAATGCGTGGCTAACAAAGAATTTATTTGGTGTTTGTTCTAAAGTGAGGTACATAAATGAAACCAATTTTAGAAGGTAAGGCCCTATTTTTCACTCAATAAAATGTGATATAATCTACAAAAATACAAAAAAAGCTAACACTCATTTGATTGATATTAGAAGGATGAGTCTGTGTGTATGTGTGAGCATGAGAGGGAGAGAGAGAGGCTAGAGAGAGAAAAAGCAGAAAAAATAAAAAAAAACTACAATTCAGTAACGATGAGAGAATCCTTTAAAACTGAATCAGATTTTATGCTAGTAATATTACTAAAAGGGAAATAGAGATTGAATTAGGGGATAATTAATAAAATATTGGATAGGAAACATATGAATGAAATATGTAAGTTACTCGTATAATAAATACGTGGAAAACATGTAAGTTCTAATTTAGTATTTTTTTATAATGATACGTGAAAAATACATGTATAATATGCAAGTTGTACCTATATTATTGAAACATATGTGATAATACATGTATTAAATGTGAAAATACATATGCATGTGTATATTACCGTATATTACCCATATAATACATTTGTTTTTTTGAGAAACATGTCTTCTATAATTAGGAAGTGTTCTGGAGATGGAAGTACTTTAAAAAATACATATGTGCATAATGTGCATATTATATGCAAATTTACTAACTATGATTAACAGTTCTAGGTTGTGTATGCTGTTTATTGTCTTTTAGAAACTTGGGATACATTAATTGTTTCTGCTGTTATGCTGGGAAAAAAAAACGCTCTTATTTCTAATGAAGCAAGAATGCCTATTTTCTGATGGTATACTAATATTCTTATTGTGATACTATATATTAGCTGTGTTCCTGATTAAGTTGTTTTGAATAACTATATATTGTTTAGTTGACTTGCAATCAGATTTTCATTTGTTCTTTTATTCGTTGACTTGCACAAATGATATTTTGTAAAGATATATCATCTAAGAAATGTAATATCCATTCTGGAGCATGAATTATTTTGTAAAGACATACCATCTAAAGATATATGTCTGTTCAATGGTATATGTTCTCATCTCCTTGTACTTTGCTAATTGATTTGGGTAGTTCTGGAAGTTTAATTTGCTAATGGTATATGTTCAATGGTACATGTTTGCTTTACCACAAGTTATCTGTATTCTAAAGTTTAACCAAGATTGGCAGACGACTTTAGAAACTTGTTTTATTGCCCGCTTTGTCTGCAATCCGCATAAGCCCTCATCCCTACCATTTTTGTCTCATTTTCTTTCTGCCAATTTTCAGAGTAAAACTTCAGGCTTAGCAGGGGCTTCATCTGCTCAGGTATTATTATCAATCGTTCTTATTGTTTTCTGGGTGGTTTTTTTTCCTGGTTGTATTTTAATGTTTAAGCTAGTTCTTGTATCTCTGTGTCGCAGCCTACTTCCACAAATCCTCCTGCAACTCCACCAACCACAAATTCTACAATCAGACCTGAAGCTCCTGCCCAACCTCAGTGAGTTTACATGACAAGGAGCCTTTTGAACTTGTGTTTAGATTAAATTAGTTCTCTTTAACAAACCTTTACTTTTTGTGCTGCCGCAGACCCGTACAGAGTACCATATCTGCTTCCGACACTGCAAAGTATGATTCTTTATCCTGAGATTATATTTAACAATCTATGGCAAGGGCATGAAGATACTTGTACAACGGTTAAGAGTTGAATTACCTTAGGTTGTTGCATTAAGTTGCAGTTGTTTCCGTGGAATCAAGTACGGTGATTAAAATGAATTTTACTAAGCATCTTTTGAAGGCTGGAATCCTCTGTTTGAGTTGAAGGCAAATTTTTTTGACACTTTCACGTGGATGACTAGAGTTCTTTTCCTTTTCCCTCTCATGGCCTTCATTGTTTCTTTACGATTTTAGCCTTGTATACTTCTTGTATACCTGGTTTGTGCCCCCTGGCCCCTTTTAATTAAGTTAATTTATTTATCAAACAGAAAGCATGCACAATCACTGTGTTATAAAATTAATTTTGAAAATTGCAGTTTGCAATGGTGGTGTGTAATCAGATATTAAGGTTGAAATTGGATGCTAACTGTCAATGCAAAGTTTTCCAAAACCATCTTGGTACATGTGACTTGAGCCTTGAAGTCAAGCTCCTGAACTTAGTTAAGTTTATTTACCGGGTTGTTTGTTCACTTTTAACTTGCTTAAACAAATTCTATATATACAATCAGATAATTATTAATTAATTTAGATGTAGCTAGGAAGGGCTGCTCAATGTGAATATCCAGTGATGTAGTGAATGTATTATACATGTTGGCATGCTACTGGTTTAGTTTAGGCATGTTTATAATATATTCTTGTGTGGTATGAATTTGAATTTTTTTAGGGTAATCCGGAAACTGTTCTTATAGTCCTCTTTTTAATTTGTTTTCTTTAATGTATTTTAAAAGAACAGTGTTTATTTAAAAATTAAAAAAAAAAAAAAAAAAACAATGTTGGGTTCCCCTTGCGTTGTTTATTACTTCCATTGGCATAGACCATGATGATTTTAAGTCCTTCTGTTTCAACTGCAGTGTGCATACTGATACCTATGGTCAAGCTGCTTCAACTTTACTTGCTGGTACTAATCTTGAGCAGACAATTCAACAAATAATGGATATGGGCGGTGGAAACTGGGACAGAGAAACAGTTACACGTGCACTTCGAGCGGCATATAACAATCCAGAGAGAGCAGTCGACTACTTGTACTCTGTATGTCTAGATTTCTTAAACTTGTTGCTGTTATATTGATCTTTATTTAGCTGCTGACATAGTGTTCTTCAGAGTATTCCAGAAACAGCAGAAGTTGCAGTGCCGGTAGGACATTTCCCGGCAAGCCAGGCAACTGAAACAGGGGCAGCCAATGCTGCACCTGTCTCTGGAGCTCCTAACTCTGCTCCTTTGAATATGTTTCCTCAGGTAAAATGTAGGATTGTTGGATATGTTTCCTTTACATTTACTTAGCTGTGTATCTAAGCTGGAGTCCTCCAGGAAACACTCTCTGGTGCTGGTGCTGGTGCACAGGGATCCCTCGCCTTCCTCAGGAATAATCGCCAGGTAAGCTTCCTGTTATAATATTTCCAACTAAGATGCATATTCTGTATATTGGATTCTATAAATCAGCAAATCAACACAATTGAACTTGTTGACGTTTTTATAATATTGGTATTGGAAACAGGGTAGATGGCGCATGTGTTGAGTGGAGATAGTATACGAGTTTATAATACATTTTTATCATTTCACTTATTTTTACATTTTTATTTCATTCTTGTATTTTCTGGGAAGAAATAATGTTGTAGAAGCAACCAAAAGAAGTTATCATTCTCTTTGTAGCAAGCCATGTTTGGCTCAACTATGTCATATAGTAGTACAAAAGCTCTATTACATGCTTCTAATGAATTTTAAATGTTGGAGATCATGTTTGATTCAGTTTGCATGTTTTATTCACTTGTTGACTATGTAAGGTTTGCTCTACTTAATATCTGTTTTCGTTATAGTTCCAAGCGTTGCGCTCAATGGTGCAAGCAAATCCACAAATTTTACAGGTTTGCATTTGCTTTATGTCTTAGATTAAAAATTGTGATGGTTTCTTGTAAATGTCTCACAGTTGCTTTGTGCTGCTTTTGTTACAGCCCATGCTGCAGGAGCTTGGAAAGCAAAACCCCCATCTTTTAAGATTAATTCAGGAACACCACACTGAGTTCCTTCAGTTAATAAATGAACCTCTTGAGGGGTCTGAAGGGTGAGTATCATAAAAAAGACCCAATTAATTCATACGTAGAAATTGTCAAAATCATGACTTGCCTTTCTTATAAAAGTACTCCATCTTCCAGTGACATATTTGATCAGCCTGACGGCCCTGACCAAGATATGCCTCATGCCATCAACGTAACCCCGGCTGAGCAGGAGGCCATTGAACGAGTATGTATTTTTTTTATTATCAAGATTGAACGAGTATGTTTTCTTTCTGTTCCTGAGAACTGTTGCATGTAATCTTTTTACACACATTGATTAGTTTGGTATTTTCTATAGCTCGAAGCAATGGGATTTGATAGGGCCTTGGTCATCGAGGCATTTTTAGCATGCGATCGCAATGAAGAATTGGCAGCAAACTACTTATTGGAGAATGCTGGAGATTTTGAGGATTGAATGATTGTCCTAGACACCCAGTTATGCTTACCCCATTGGATTCATAGTTTTATTCTTTTGAATCCGCATCCTTGACACTTGCAGCATCTTTACTCAGGTAGTGCGTGTAGTGTTTGGAGCAACTTATGTCCCCAGATAATGAATTTAGTTAATAGTAATTGTTTTTGCCAGATTGAATTTTTAAATAGAACATCTTTTGCTGAGGTTTATTTCTTGTGAGAACAGTATGTTGACAAAGGAAAGGTTGAGTTTCTTTTTCCTTCGAAAAAATATCTTTCGTCTGCATCTCAAGAACAATAGGGGTTCAATAAACACAGAATTTATTTAACTTATTTTTCTTTTAATATTATAGTTCTCTATTTTTAACTTGTGTTTTTTAAATGTTACATTTGTCATCTTTATTTATTTATTACTATCAGAGAATTGGCATCCTTATTCTGTCATCGATTTTTGGTATTGTTCCTATACTGTATGAAATTTATTTCAATTTAACTATACTTTAGGGATGTAAAATTTTTAATTATTTCACTAAGGGTTTGTTTGATAACCACTTCAGTGAAAACTATAAACATGTTATATAACAGTTTCATTTTTTATTATTTTTTTAAAAAGTAATTTTCAAAATCATTCTTATTTTTTAAAAATAATAAACAGCCTTCAGGTTTTTTTAACCCTCCTTTCTCACTCCCCAATTTTACATTATCACACATACATTTCAATCTGGTCTTAAATTTCGGTATTTAGGACCTCCTGACTTCGAATCGACAGTCCGAATCTTGTTTTCACCCGCATGCCCAATTCGAGCCTTGGGACTTCCATAAGCAGAATTCATCCTAACTCTGAAAAATGTTACTCTTTGTAACATGCACTTTTATTCTATGACCTCAAATTTAGAATTTGACCCCGATAAAAACTTAATTTCCAAGTTTCGCGTAAGATTGAAAATTGTTACCAAAAAACTTTTAAACAACTTTTAAATTTTCTTTTATTTGAAAAGTGAAAAAGAGTTACTAAACAAGTTTATTATTTTCAAGGTCCCAAGGCTCGGTTTCCCCTCTTCCCCAAATTGGCCTTTATAAAAATAAAATAAAATCTTTCCTGTTTTTAGTTTTATACAAATTAAAACTAAAAATCAAAAAAATGAAAACTAAAATGGTTTTCAAACAGGTCCAAAATTAAACATTGTATCAATTTAACCTCCATGAATCAACCAAATCGGTAACGCCAAATCTAAATGACGGTTGCGACATTTTGAATTGCTTGATCCTTTTAAGGAAAAAGAATTAGAAACCTGTCTAAAATGGTGTTGGTCACTCTTCACCGAAGATAAATATGTTTTAATTCCCTAGGAATTGCAAACGTAGAAACCATGAGAATTTGGAGTGGAGAAATCCTTTTACTTGCATCGAAATCTCCAAGGCTTTGCTTGTTTTCACAATCTTCAAATCATATAGTTAGAATTGCTGATGAAAGAGAACAAGGCCACGTAAAAAGAAATGGAACAGAGGCTAGAACCAAAACCAGGCTTGACATTTCCTTATCCATACCTAGATGGTGCATGTAAGAATCTCAAGGGCTAGCTCAAGTGGTAAGCCAAGTATTGAAAACAGATCAAATCTAATAAAGAAACTTTTGGGGATATCACTGATAATACTGTTTTGCTCATTAACATGTAGTTTACCAAGCACAATTGGTTATTCCAAAGGTCAACACATACCATTCTATTTACAAAGTGGATAGTATTTTAAGTACAATAGAAGATGCATACACACAATAAATATACTTGAGACACTAATGAGCAAACCCTTTCTCTCTAGTTTGGTGGTGGCAGGGTTCAGAATTCCCTCTCAGGGAACAGAATAGGAGCCAAAAGAGACCAGATGAACAGACCTGCAGTTGCCCAACTAGTCACAATCCTCACCCACACAGATGGCCACCCAACGTCAACCAACTTCCCGCTCTCCCCAACTGAGGTTGTCCACCCTGTCAGAAGCATTGCCGAGTACATACTAGCAAGAGAGAAGATGATGTGGAAAAATGAATATGAATATGATACTGGCTTTGCCTTCTCTTTTTCTTCATGTTCGTCTACCTTGTCCAATGGAAGCAGAGGCTTTCCAGCACCTTCAACACGCAATAAATTTACAGAAAAAGGAATATTAGTAGTACAGCAAAACTAGATAGCCTATCAATATTAATATTTTTGCCTTCAAAATTTTCTAATGTAACCAAACATCAAATACAATTGTTCAAGAAACAAAAACAAAATAATTGTAAGACAGTTTTAAGCACATTTTTCTCGGTTAGTATAGACAAATTGCATATCTTGAAACAAGAGTTTTAAAGGTTCTGCCAAGAATTACCTGCACGAGGAGAACTTGGTGGGGAGAGGAGAGTCGTAGAAGATCCAGCACGAACAGCAGAATAAACCACAGAAAGAACAGTGGTTAGCAAACCAAGGGTAAGGGTCCCAGTGGAAACAGCTTTGGAATGTTTGTGAAGACCATTGCACTCATATTCCCTTGGTTCACTGGCAAGTGCACTGTAGCAAAGGTATGTGCAATACATAGATATAACTGACGCTGGCAAAATGCTGCCATTTACCTGTATAACATAAAAATGATAACTAAGAAATGACAGTACTGAATTATTACAAATGAACCTGCATAACATCAACATACCATTGCTACACATGTAAAACATCAGAGTATAAGTGTAAAAAGAACTATACCAATACAAAATATGTGCAACCAAGAAGCTAAGCAACATATACTCTTTTAAGCTAAGTGGAAGTACAGTTCTAGAATCTAGATTTATGGTGTGTTTACTAATCAAGAATTGGAATTCTCATCAGGAATTGAATTCCACCTATGAAGATTCCTGCGTTTACTTCACATCAAGGAATTGAAAAATAGGTGGGGCCCAAACAAAATTAGGAATTGAATTCCTGATTTTGGAGGAATTCAATTCTTGGGTGGGAACCGGCATTCTAATTCTTGGAGAACTAAACTATTAGGAATGCATCTTTTTTACCCGTTATATCCTCTCACAATTTTAAAATTTTAAAATTTGTCATCTACTTTAACCTAACAACGAGGACATTTTAGTAATTAGTACCACTCCTACCCCAATTCCATATGATTTAGTAAACAACTTCAATAGGAATCTGGAATCTAATTCTCCTCAATCCAACTCCTCCTCAATTCAATTCCTCCTAATCCAATTACGGATTAGTAAACATGCCATTAGTATTGAATACATATGCTGCTCTCAACAGAATACAGAGATAAATAGTTGACTGAACCAAGTTTATGAAAACCTCACTCATCACCTGCATTGCCTTATAACAGATGACCATAATCTGGAGAGCAATATACTTCTGGTTTAGCCCAAGAAGATAGTTAACTCATCTATACAAAGCATGAATCGATGTAATCCCAATTTAATATATCATTTTCAGTTTTAACTAGTCAGACTTTGCAATGTCCCATGGAAATAGAACATGGTTTCCTCCTGATTCCTCCCTCTCTTCCTTGTTTGCCTCTTTCTTTGTCGTTGCCCAAAAAGAAAATAAATAAAACAAGGGCTATATTTTTTTCCTGTGTGTGTTCTGCAACACAGGTCTATCACTGAATCTATAGCTAGTCTCTCTGCCCTCATAGAAGCAGAAAAAGATAAGCCAACAATCTCTTGGATTATAATCACCAATATCAGCCTTATACAACTTGTATTATCCCTCTTCATTTTTTATTTCTTCTCGTTGTATCTTTGCAAACATGAGATACAATTATGGTGTTATTGTTTTCTTTTCCTTTTTTGGTAACTGATTATAATTGGCTATAAAGAAAGAAACATGAAATTTACAAACTTACAGCAGGATGCAGAGCGACTATGAGAAAAAGGAACACACAGATCAGAGTCATGACAATAAAGAAGGTGTTGAGCCCACAGTCATGTCCAGATGGCGTAAACCAATGGAAAAGAAGTCCAGAGAAGACGAATGTTGCCAGATAACAAACAAGAGAAACAACAAAAAGAGCAATGTACCTATATAAACGATGAAGATTCAAGTTAAAATCAATATAAGAATGTAGAAATGTGAAAATAAATAGTAGATACTTGAGGAAATAAACTAACCAGAACTGCTCATCATATCCAACCCATTTGTCATTCCACCCATGAACAAAATCCAACAAAAGTACAACTTGTACAAGGAGAAAAAATCCTGAGCCAAACTTTGAAATTGTCTCTGCAAACACGATATTTAACTGTCAATTTTAGTCACATAAATGAAAAGAGTTTCCAAAAATGTAATTAACAGAAGAACCTAAATTCAGAAATTAACATAAGAGACTTAAATAGTAATCCAAACTTCTCAGTTTCCTTGCATGACAAATCATGGCCACAAACCTTTTATAGCATCAGGATACTCTAATATAGCCCAGACACTGATGCCTTAGCTGCTTGACTATGCTCAAACCAAGGTACATTTAAATTCACTAAAAAAAAATTAAGAGCAATATATATATATAGAACCCAAAAACGAATCATAATTCACAGATAGATGTAGAACAATGTTGGAGTGCTAACCTAGCTACTATTCTCTAGGTTCAACATATGTAAGCCCATAAGTAAGTTCTCCAATTTGTAAAGCCTATTTTGATTTAGCAATAGAAAATTTTTCAGGAGTCAAAAAATAGTATAGAAAACATAAAAAGATGAGTGAATAATCTAAGATTACACTAAAACAGAAAATCACCACTATCATCATTCCGCTGAGGTACACGAAGCAATCACAGAAAGAAATAGAAATAAGCAGACGACAAGGACATACTAGTTGTTACAGACTAGGTATTCTATTATGATAACTAAATAAACTGAACTCACAACAGTATGATATACTGTTTTGATTGCAATAAGAATTTTCAAATGCAATAAGTGCTAAATCATTAAGAGTCTATCATTGATGTCAAAAAAAAATCATGTTGCATGTATGCAATACTATTCAGATGTGACAACATGAGATATACTAAGTATATTTACTTTGAAAAGAAAGCGCAATCATGACATTTCTTGTCTGTTCAAAATTTAAGAAATAATCAGATGATTGGTCTCTGCGGGCAGAGATTAGCAGTAACTAGGTCAAGAAAGGTCAACAAATGTACTGAAGTTTAGCATCTGATTTTTTTCTTAAATATGGTGCTTACCATAGAAGCTAACAATCTCATTTGGTATGAAAAACATGAAGATCACTAGAAGGCACCAGGATATAATTTTCATCATCCATCCACCATGGTGCAAACTATCACGGGGATCCTTCTGGCTTTTCACGCCAACCATCATAACAGCTAAAATGGTGAAGAAGAGAAAATTTCCCAAGCTAACACGAAGCACTGCATCTGTTTCAAACCACTCCCTGTTATGTGTCTGATTAAACTGAGTAATCCCTGCATCAATAACCAATCTGAGATCAATGTCATATGCAAGACCACATACCACTAAACCCAAGAACCAAACAATCCTCTAGTTGTAGTCAAACTTCCATGGGAAATCAAAAAAATTTCATCCATTTAAAGACATTATGTTATTATGAGTTTCTTATAAAGCATTACCAAACATTCAAAACATCTGTACAGAGTACAGCAAGTATATCATAACACCACAGCCTAATATTTGGAATGATGGAAGAGGTGGCTTACAAGGAATCTTTTCCAAGAGGGGAGCTGCGACCTCACGGAGAATCCATGAGACGATCAGAGAAAGCGCAAAGAGCCCACAGTATGCAATCCTTGCAGACCGGCGGCTGATACTAGACACCACCGTCCGGCACGCATCGCAGGCGCAAGCAGCGCAGCACGACGCCAGGCACGAAGCTGCCCACATCTTCTTCTTTCACGCCTCACCCACCGATCACTCTTTAATAAGCAAATTAATCCTAAAAAATAAAAAAAATCAAGACTTTATCATATGAAATACAAAACCCTGATGGAATTTTCAACTAAATACGAAAATTTTATATAAGTTTCAGGCCTTGAGCTTTATTCAAAGCCCTATTTGAGATTGCAGCTCAATTTAATAATTCAACAAAGAAATTATAAACCTATATTGCAAAAAAAAACTAGAACCCTAGAAACAACAAAAACAAAATGAGAAATTCGATCAGATTGAAAGAAACTTATACAAAATCCATGATGTAATTGATGAAATACATATTAATTGTTCCTGAAATTTGATCATACAATTCTAATAGTAAAGAATTAAGATCGACTACCTTCTGGAAATTGGAGAGCAAAGAGCAACAGAGCGAAGATCGATTAATGAAAGCAACAAAGACTTTTGCTTTTAGGTTCGGATTCGAATTTTCCACGGTTTTATTTGACCTTGTCTCAAGTCCAACTGAGTCGTCACGTTGGTCGGGTCGGGTTGGGTTTTATTCTCAGATATTTCCACAAAAGGCAAATTGACGGCTTTACCCCTGGCTCACCTAATTTATTCACTAATATCCTTATTTTTAAACCCAATCACAAATGCTCCTTATAAAAACTCCCTATTGATAGCCTATTGCCCATCTTTCACTTTTGTTAAGTCTCAAATCCTCTTTCACAATTTATCTATCTCACTCACTCAGACTCAGCTCTCCTCTCCTCTCTTCTCTCTCTCTCGCTCGCACCCACATTGACGATGGTCATTGTCACCTCCTTAGAAACCCTAACCCACATCAGCGACGATACCTCACCCTTTCCACCTCCATCTCTCACTCTTTGTCACCTCTTTCGACCTCCATGCTTAGAGATGGTGTCTCAGGTAGCTAGCTTGGCTTTTCTCCTACACATTTGGGTTTTCTTCTCCTTCTTTCAATTTCATATTTGGGTTTAGATTTTTGGTGCTTCATGTGAGTTCAAGTCCCTCCAAGTCAAATTTGGGTGAGATTGTACAGAAATTTGTTGAAACATAATTGTGGGTTTAATTTAAAATTTTACTCTCTGTTTACAATTAATATTTTTAGCTTGTGTAGAGAATGTTATTTTTGTGGGATTATACAAGAACTTTTTGAACCAAAATTTTGGGATTGTGCAACAAATATTTCTCAGTTTGTCTTAAGGAATATTATGCTTGAAGCTTGTCCAGTCTACAATGATTTTGAAGATTTTCTTTTGCTTATTGAATTTGATTACTGAGTTAGGTTTTCATTCTGACAAAAACAATTGAAGAAACACAGTTATTTGGTTCAATGATCTGAATTTATTTTGTTTTGTTTTGGGATGTGATTTTTGAATGAACTACATAAATGGATTATGTCTTGAGGTGGAGGATATCTCTAAAAGTGATTGTGGAGTTTGTAAGTTTTCTACAGTCCTCAAGGTTGGTATCATGCAAAGATTGTGTTGGTGTCGTGAAAAGAGTTCTTGGAAAACTTGAAGGTTTGTTGACACCTCTTGCATTTATCCAGTTCCATTGTCTTGCTCTTCTTCTTCTCTAAGACTGTGCTTCTTTAATTGTTTGAACAATGCCAAATGCACTATTGATGATTTCCTAATTTTTATTTTTATTCGCCTGCCAAGACACACATTCACTTCATCCATGTTTATAATAACTTTTATATTGCACTTGAGTAGTACGAAATTGTGTGCATGAATGTGAACTTTAATTTTGCAATAGTACTATCTTGTGAAAGTTTGCTATATGAAGAATTGGGTCATTTAGAAAAGCCAACAATCTGTATGAAGATAGGATTCTTGAAGGTAGTCCTTCACTAGAGAAACCACAGATAGATTTCTCAGAGGTATGTATAACTCAACAAACTTCAAGCTCAGCTCTTAAATGATGTATATCATAATTTTTTTTTTCTTTCTTCTATTAAAAAATGTATATCATACTGCAGTTTTACATTTATCCACTCTATTTGTTGTAACTTGTAGTGCCTATAAATGTATGTGTATGATACTTGTACTGCTTGTAAATATGTCTGAACTTGTTTTGGTATTGGTTTCTATTATGAATTTTGGAATTGGTTTATGTTTTGAAATTGATTTCAGTTGTGATGAAATGTTATGTTTTTGTTTCCATTGTGATTGAATGATTTGCTTTTAATATGCATTTTTTATCCGTTTTATACAGATGGAAGATTGTCTTGTTTTAAGTGGCAGCATTCTCTTGCGGAGGAAATTGCTAACTTTCAGTTTAAATTCAGTTCTAAGAGGAGATGTCATCAAATTTTGCTAATGTGTTAAAATTCCCGGCCAAGAGGAGATGTAAATTTTTTGTTTTTTGCCACTTTCTTATGTATATCTTAAGATGTAATGAGATAACATTTTTAGTTCATCAATTTATGAAAGTCAAATTAGAAGGAAATTTGTCAATCTCTAGTTTCCGTGGTTTTATCGTTCCCCTTGCAAAAAAAAAAAAAAACAAATGTAACCAAATCAATGATTTAATTGGTAAATGCCATATGACAGATGTGGGAGCAAATTTCCCCATAAGAATATTCGATTGGGAAGATTCCTCTTTCTTCTTCGCCGCCTCTTTCTCCCTGCAAAATAGAACAAATGAGAGGACCACACCCGGGGGGGTGTTAGCCAAAGGCCCTCCGATGCCTAAATTAGTTCAAGAGTTTATGAGAAAAACACTAGCTAACTAGGGTACGGAGATATATGTGTTTATGGTGTAAACTGGGCGGTCGGAGCCTTTTGTAAGAGAGGGGGAGAGAGGAAGCGGCTAGGGTTTTTGAGAGGAAAATTTATGCAGAGTTTTAGTAGTAATTCTGACGTACCTCAACCCTTGTGTGTGGCCATCCTTTTATAGAGGTCTAGGGAGCTAGGGTTTCAGAGGAATAATTCCGTAGATGGAAAGGAATTATTCCTCTCCAATTTGGGATTGATTTGATTAATTAGGGATTTGATTTATTAGGAAAATAATCAAATCCCTAATTGTGGTAGGTATCAAATCAATTTCCGACTTAATTAGGTAACTCTCAATTTAATTGAGTAACCCCCAATTAGGTTGAGTAATTCCCAATTAGGTCAAATAATCCCCAAATGGAAGGAATTATTTGACCTAGGGTTATGATTTAATTCGGTTCCCACAACATATATGTATTGCACATGTATAGCCATTTATTGCTTGTGTATTGCCCCCATATATCCTTTTTCTTAAAGTATGTTGGAATAAATTTATAGGGGGAGTATGAAGTTTTTGTATTGCCATTGTATAGCCTTTTATTGCTTGTGTATTGCTACTGTATTGCTCCCGTATATATATATATATTTATTGTGTATTGCTATTATATTGTCCCCGTATATATATATATATATTTTTTTCAAGTCTGCATTGGAATAAACTTATAAGGGGAGTATGGAGTTTGTGTATTGCCATTGTATAGCCCTTTATTGCTTGTATATTTATAGTCCTCATATATCCTTTTCTTTTTTCACGTTTGTATTGATGGTATGAAGGTGAGGATGGGGGACAAAAGCTTCACGGGGATGGGGATGGGGATGGGAATGGCATACCCACCCCCAATTCAACCCACTGAATCAGAAAATTTGAATACACAATATAGGCCTAAAAATATTTAATTTTAACAACAATGTAGCACATAGAATACGCAATACATACCAAATTATGAAAATTTAACAGAATTCACAATCCACAAAACACCAAACCCAATACAAATACAATTCAAATTCACACTCCATAACAAACCAACACAATTCATAATGTATGTCCAACATTAGGTAGTGGAACATTGTTTTTACAGGTGCTTTTATTGTGGCATGTGCCACTGCACCTTGAGCATTTTCTCCTTATGATATCCTCTCCTTGCAAGGGAATTCTTAGCTTTTTTCGTCAGCTTGGCATGACCTTTGCATTGGGCGCACAACTCTACTTTGGACATCTTCAGGAATAACCCACAACTCCTGAGGCTGTACTAGGTAGATGGTATCCGAATAAGCTTCCAACCATGTATTTCGAGTGTAATACCAAGAAGCCATGGAGTATACATTTAATTTCAAGAAATGGCAAACTGCAACTACATGCTTGCAAGGTAGTTGCTTAAACTGAAACTTCCTACAACTGCAAGTGTTATTTGTCAAATGTACGTGGTCGTCCATATTACCGTCCACGACATTATACTCTACGTGATTCATTTTCATGACATTCATCCTTGAAGCACATTCCAACCTGTGTCTCAGCTTCTTCTCGCCAAAGTCAGGGCACAATGTTGATGTACAATTCAAAGCAAAATCACGACGTTTACTGAACCATTTCACAAGCAGATTGATGATTTCATCAATCAAATGCACCACTGGTAGACTCCTTGCAAACCGAAGGACTAAGTTGATTGACTATGCAATATTTGTTGTCATTACATTGTATCGAGTCCATCCATGTGAGCTTTAGACCACTTGTGTAATCCTGCACTTTCAAAATATTGAGCAACCTCATCATTTCCCTTGATCTTGCGAAAATGACGATCAAATTTAGTGATACCATAAGATTTCGCAGCTTGTTCAAAGTATAGCAATAATTTATCACATTTTTTCAATTTGAAAGTGCATTTCATGTTCCTCTTCATATGGTAAAAGCATATGCCATGTTGTGTTGTTGGAAAAACGTTGTGCCACACATTCTCTATGCTAATATTCCGATAAAAAATAATCACAAGAGTTGGACACTCACCAATGGCTTCATGAAGCTTACTGAAAAACCAATGTCATGAGGTATCTGTCTCTAAATCCCCAATTCCAAAAGCAAGAGGATATATATTTCGATTTCCATCAAATGCATTGACAACAAAGAGGACACCTTTATACTTACATTTTAAATGAGTGGCATCCACAGCAATGACTGGCCGCATCGAAGATTGAAAGCCTCTAATACATGCCCCAACAACCATAAAAAAATACAGAAAGTGATTGTTCTCATTGGTGTGGATGTGTGTCCTTGTGCCGAAATTCACATGCTCTAATTCGTGACAATAAGCTGAAAAGGAGAGAATATGCCTCCTTTACTGAATCACTAGTGGACATTAGAGCTAACTCCCTTGATCTCCAAGCTTTGCAATAATTAATGGTGACACCAAAGTTTTGTTTCACATATTTGATTATATCAGTTGGTGTGTATATTGTGCGAGAATCTTTCAACTCCCGCTTCACTACTGTAGGGGTCTTTTTGTTCCAGCAGCCTGACGAATGGGCTTGGGCTGCCGTAAGATGAAAACGAACAGAAATTCCCCAAGTATCTGAGTTCAGAAACCAAGCTCCTAAAAGAGTTTTTGAAAGGTTTGATGAAACCTTAGAAAAACACCCTCAGGTTTTTTTCACCAATAGCCAAATAAACATGATAGATTGATTAATGGCTTAGCATGAGAAGCTTGTGGCATGGGAGCAAAACCATCATGAGTTTAGCATAAACAGAGAGAGGGCTGTGAATTCCTATGAGAAACAGGGGTTCTAAGTAAAGGAAAGTGATTCTAAGAAGGTTGGCTAAGGGGGAGAGAGATAAGGAGGAACGATGGGTTGTCTGAGTAATTTCTAGCAACTTGGCGAAAGGTCTGTCAAGATATGGAATAGCTTGCCAGAAGAGAAAATTGGAGGAGATGGAGAGGTGTGGCTCGAAATTGAAGGGTTCCAGAGGTGAGAGATGATGCTTGCTCTCTGGGTCTGGTTTGCTTGCCTTCAATTGAGTTCTTCCTAATGGGTAGGAGACACTCCCTTTTATAGCCTCTAGAAGCTCTCCTTTTTCAAGAAACCCTAATGGGTTCTCCTAATTTTTGTCAAGTCTCCCCTTTCCTTTCTCTAATCTCCCTTGGGCTCATCCTATTTTGGTAAAATCTCTCTGCCCAATCGCACAAAACAGGGTTTTTGGGGGCTCTAAGGCTTTTCCCGCAGCTGCCTTAGTGGTGATTTCCTATCTTTGGTTATCACCTCTCCTTCTTTCCTCCCCTATTTCATGGCAAGGTCTGGTAAAGGAAGGAGATAGATAACTTTGGCTGGTTTGAATGGTGTTTTGCTCAAGTATCCCTTGGTTTTTTGATGGCTTGCGTTGGGTTTGTCTTCGACATGTGCTAGAGTCTGAGCGTACAAACATCTCTTGGTTTTCTATCGTGGTTTCATTTCAAACCATGTGCTGGAGATTTTTTAGATATTTTCTAAGCCACTTGGCCATTTCCTAAAGTAATGGGCTAGCCAATTAAGAGAATGGGCCAATCTCTTTAGGTGATGGGCTATTTTATCAAAATGATGAGCTAATTTCCCTAGAGTATTGGGCTGGTTTTTTCTAGAGTATTGGGATTTTTCTCTCTTTTATGCTTACCCATATATTTGGGCTCAAGAAATGGGCTTGAGTTTTGGGGCTCCCAAGCGGCCCAAACTTCCATTTCTCGGCTCATCAATGGGCCTCATGAAAGCTCGTTACCATTCATACCACAACCCACTCAGCAAGCCCCGGGCATTTGCGTGGCTTAGGCCCACTTAAGCTTATAGCTTGGCTAGGTGTAATAATAATGATTTTCGCTTGGCATGGCATGTCGCTTGGCGTGCTTGAATTTTGTCGCCTTTAAAAGGGATATGATGCTTGACAGGATAATTAGCATGGGCTTGTAGAGCTAGTGCATTTTATAGGCTATAGTGTGGTAAATTGCATATTTATTTGGCATGGCACGTGGATCGTGGCTTGTGTAAGCGTGCATGAAGAATTTCGCATGCTCTGAACCGGGTTTCTTCTTAATAAGGTGTCGCATTGGGCCGGGAATTTATTTGGGCCCAACCCTGGATTTTTTGGGCCTCAACAACTGCATTACCAATGAGTTTAGCACTTGCGTGACGATGTTTGTCATGTATAAAACTCATATCACATTCATGGATCGGATTATATTTCACAGTCATGAAGTTCTTTTCTCCATAATAGATACATGAAGCCACCATGGGCATGGACCTTGAGAACAAACCACAACCAATCGACTCTTCCAAGACTACTTCACCTTAAATTCAAAGTGACCTCTCATTGCCGTGTTGGTAATTTTTAACAATAGTATTAAAACCTTGCAAGTGCACAAATCAAATGATAGTATAGTAAGCAAGCAAGGATCGTTCCCACAGAGATTGTAATCTAAAGAGATGTTTATCCTTGTCACACAATGAAAACTAGAACATAATTAAACACGAAAACAAAATAAAGATTGAAATCACAAGGACTTCCACACACACGCCAAAACCAAGGGGGGTTTTGATTTGATTTTGTAAATAAAACAAAACAAGGAAAACAAAACAAATTTTAAATTAGAGTTTAAGAGAAATCGGTTCAAAATCAATCGAGAACAATAGCTAGGACTCACTATCCACCTCCAAACAATCAATCAATCCATAAACAACCATAGGTAATCAATTTCTAGCAAACATATGATGACGACACTCACTACAAGAAAAACACCATTTAGTGACGGCTAAAAAGTGTTAGGAAACATAATACTTGACGGCTTAGAAAACGTCAACGATGCCATTGTCAGGAAAGGGGTACCCAATTTATTGACGCCTTTGAACCGTCAAGTAATCGTTCCCCTTGACGGCTTTTAACCGTCAAGTAATCGTTCCCCTTGACAGCTTTGAACCGTCAAGTGATCTCTCTTTTCTTGACATAGTTTAGCCGTCAAGAAACAAAAGACTAATAAATAAATAAATAAATAAATAAGCTTCTTGACAAAAAAGACTGGAAATTGTATACTCACTGTAATAATATGAAATGAATGTTACAAAATTCAAGTTATCTATAAATATTATTACAATTACTATTTGAATTAAAATTAAAATTAAATATGCTAAAAAGAAACAAGGTATCTAGTAATAAAGTCTCAATTATAAGCAATTTGGCAATTAGAAGCTTTACTTTCCTCATAACACTTCCAAGTAAGCCCATTACCAACCTAACACTTCCTTCACTGTTGGAGCCACCCAAATCATACCAATCTAAGAAAATATGAATTTATGGATCCAAGAGTTATCAAGACAAAATCAATTGACTGAATGAATTTGATGAACAACCTATTTTCAATTAGTTGTCCCTTATTTCAGACATGCTATACACAATAAGAGAGAAGACAACCAATATTAACTTGATCAACATATATCACGTGAAAATTGCGTATTCCCCCTCTTCATATATGGCTGTAGAAGTTCAAATGGGGCTACTGATTTCGGTTGCCCTATGATTAAATTAACCAAAACAACCATTTCAATAATTTTTCTTTTGTAAATAAAATACAAAATAAGGAAAAATGGGGACCTCACCACTCTTTTTGCAGTACAACACCAAGTGAACATCCAAATTGTCAGTTATTTGCTTTTATTTGCCTTGCACTTGATGTACACGAAAAACAGAAAGCACAAGGTTTGCCAAAAATTTCAGAGACTAAAAGGAAACTAAAGAAACTAATAGATTGGGAATTCTCTTGGATAAAGACAAAATGAATTGACTAAAACATAATTTAAAATACAAATAAATATTCACACGCTTACCCAACAAAAAATAGAGAGATAAATCTGTGTAGAGATCATTAGTTTTGTGGGAAGAAAATAACAGTCTCTTGACAGAACAAGTCATGCTAGCATCTGCATGCTCAAATGAAGCAAACAAAACAATTAAAAAAGTTAATGTGCAAATCAATCATAGCATGAAAACATTGTACCCGACATAGAAACAAGATAGGAATAACAAGAAATTAACAACTTTAACTCCTGGGTGTATAAGAGCACCAAAATTTGTAGTTTGACTCCTGTCGCAAATGATGATGCATAATTAATTTTAAAAAATTACCTATCATTTTCTTTTACATTTCAAAAGAAGAAAAGGGAAGGATGAGCACAAATGCCTCATTAAAGGGTTAGTGGCATAGTATTTGGTGTTCTTTGAGTCAGTTTAGATCGTGGTAACAAAGACATGATATTTTAAGCAGTTACACACTTAGTGTTGTAAAAACATATCAGTTACAATATGGATCACTGAAAAGTTATTCATCTACACAAGGAAGAAGTATTGCTTTGATGGAAAGCAAGGAAATTAACTCATTAAAACATATATGACAATCCAAAATTCAAAGCACTTGACCAAGCTTGAAAGCATTGAGAACAATGTTTACCTACTTTTTGGTTTGCTGAAGGTTTAAAACTGACAGCGGGGTCACACTTATTGTTCAGCTAGCTCAAACTTCATAATCCTCATCATCCAAAACTTGTGAAAAAATCATAGTAATAAAAATCTTCATGGATTAGTATAAAATCCTTAGCCATACACAAGCTGCACTTGAGAATAACTAGTCCACGAATATTGTATGCTTTCTCTAAATAGAAATTGACAAACCGAAAAATCCGCAAAAATCTCGGCTAGAGATTGAAATCTCATATAAAATTATAATTAAAAAACTTAAATCCTAAGTAGTAAAAGTTGTAACATGTCATATCATAAATTAAAAAACAATAACATTATAACATACCTAAACAAAGTTGTTTGACCCCAAACACATAAAAACTCAAATAAGAAGAAGAAACAAAGAATGGTACAATCTCAATCCCTAATTATTTTTCATCTCCTGCATTATTAATATATAACACAAGGCTCAGAAATAATATTGACAACAAATGAGAGAGCAAAAACTCACTTGCAATGGAACAGAGGATTCTCATGACAATATAAGCAAAGTAATATAAAAACTATAGAGGTTTTAGACCTCAATCACAGGAAAGCCAACAGAAAAATCTAAGTATGATAGATGGGACAATGATGTTTAAGAACTCAACTATACAGGTATACAAGTCATAACAACCACTAATGTCTGTGTGTCTCTCCAAATGCAAAAACCTTAGTGGATCCAATTTTCATAAATCAAAGGCGCAAGGCTTTTTGTTTTCAACAACCACTGATCACATTCCACCCATGTTCCTACCACAAATTTTCATAAAACAAATGGAAATAAAAGAGATACTTCGACTGCACAAAAATAAAAGAGGACTCAGTTTCCAGCGAAAAAGGAAAAAAATTAAAGAAATAGAAACAAAAAAGGAGATCCAGTTTTGTGGTGGGCTAAGATGGAACAAACAAAAAACAAAGGGAAAAATAGTTTGATGTGGTCTATTGCATAAGAAAAAGAGGGAAATCAGCCACTGCTCCCATTAAAAGGAAAGGAAAAGTAAACCTAAAATAGAACAAAGCATTTCATACAACCAAAACCCACAACAAAAATAACAAGCAATTGTGAGAACACCTGGCCTGAAGTTTCTGGACAATAAAGAACCTAGTTCTACAAGGTAAAAGGGGGTGTTAAAAGTTTCAGATTTTAGCTATTTTCAAGACCATCAGGTTCGGTCTTCCTAAATATCTAGAGATTGAGACAGATCTGAGGAATGAAGGTTTACCCATAACGTTGTATGAGATTGAGACAAGAAAAAAGCTAATTGTTACCATCCGAGAGCAAGAAGCCCCTGAAATTTGTGTGTTAGATCCTCTGCTTTGTGTCTCTAATTTGGGAATTGAAGAAATAGTGGAAGAAGTTAGGGATTCTGAAATTTGGGTTTGAATTTGAAATGCACGAAATGAAAGAATGAAATATTAGGGCTTGTGATATGCGGGTTTTTGAAGAGAGAATGAAAAGGCGCGACACTTAAGAAATATTTGGACCAAAATAGAGAGATGATGCGCACGGCTCTAGCCTCCATAGTTGATGGTTACATATAAACGTCAAGTATAGATAGTGTAAATTGACGTTTTCCTTATAAACGTCAAGTATATATAATGCGAATTGACGTTTTCTAATAAATGTCACCATAACATGATGTATAGTTGACGCTTTTTAAAAAGCGTCAAAGCATAGTAACAAAGTTGATGGTTTTGACAAAAACGTCACTAATGAAGTGTCAACTAAAGCATGTTTTCTTGTAGTGACTCACAACAAGATCATGGCATTTGACTCGAGTTGTATGATTCTCTCTTAAGTGTATGTAAAGTGTGTGGCATTTACATCAATATGTGTATTCTTAATTGAAATCCAGTATGGCATTTACTCAAATTAACAATCAAGAATCCATTAAGATCAAAGAGAATATGAGTGTTACAAAAACCCTAAAACATAGCATTTGTTATTAGGAATTCAAGAATCGATTTCTCATAACTAGTCTTAACCCAAATATTTGTTGCAAAAAAGAACACATTCAATATGGCAACTGACCTATGTTCTACAACAATTTAATTCTGATACATGCTTCAGAGTTAGCTACTCAAAGAAACAAAATATCAGAATTCACATAACATAGAGAAACTGAAATCATCACGCTTGTAGAAACTGAAAAATACATTCAAACTTGTTTATATAATTGAAATCATGTTTAGGGCTTCAAGATTAAGCCCTAACTAACAAGAAATTAGTTACTCATGTTCTTGGATGAACTCAAAAATAAATACATAAGAACTGAAAGTTAAAAGAAGAAAGGAAAAGAAAGAACTCGTTGGCAGCATTCTCCTCTTGTGCGGTTGATCTCTTTAGGACGTGAATCCCTTATATTGGGGCCTTAGCTGGCCTTTTATATGACTTATATTAGAGTCCTAAACCCTAAAATTGAATGGAAAGTCGTTCAAGAAGTGTTGGTAAACAAGGAATCCAAATAAGAAAGTAAAGATCACAATTCCTAACTCCATAGGGAAATACAGCTCAGCCCAATTGTCACACGATTTGGGGATCTTTGGCCTTCTAGAAAAATCAGTAAAAATATATTTTAGAAAGATTAATGTCTTATCTTTCCAACCATATATAGCACGTAACTTGGAAAATTTAGGAAGGCTTCCGTTTCTTCACATTCACGTAACATGTATGACATTGTCCTGTCTGCACGTGGGCTAACTTTACTTGTATGGGTAAATTACTTAAATGGTCCTCAAACTTATATCCGATTTACATTTTGGTCCCTCAATTAAATTATTCATTCAAATGGTCCATCAACTATATATTAATTGCTCCATTGATCCTACCATTACATTATGTTAATGTTGCCGTAAAATATAAGGCTAAAACCGTCCATAATCGTCCTATGCTCCACAAATAGGTGATAAAATGGTGATACATAGATGATACAGTGGTGATAAAGGGGTAATACATAGGTCAAAAGTCTTATTTACCCCCACAAATGTAGCATGTGCTGATCACATGACTAAATTTAATAGAAAATGTAACGGTAATACCAAAGCGCCAATTAATAAAGAGTTGGTCGACCATTTAAACGAATAATTTAGTTTAAGGACCAAAATGTAAATCGGGTACAAATTTGAGGACCATTTGAGTAATTTACCCTACTTGTAATACTGTACCAATTGGCTTGGTAGAAAATTCTAGAAAAATCACAGATTGAACTTCAAGATGTTAGGTTTCATCTCCAATTGGCCTTGCACTAAAATTCCTCCGAAAAGTTGATTTTCCCTTAATAAACCTTCTAAGAGCGCAGAAAAGCTGAAAATCATAAAGGTACAGTAATAAGTCATTTTTAAATCTAATTCTCCTATAAAACCTAAATAAAAAGAGTACATAAATGAGTATATTTATGGACTTATCATGCTGCCAACGATAATTTGTTTGACAGGGCTTCCTTACTAGAGAAAATTTTCCCAACTTCTAATTTTGGATCCCAATTATTTCGTGAATACGCGCTTTCAATATCTTCTTCTTCATCATTTACAATACCCAAATTGTGCATGTTTTGTTCACCCATTTGCCTCCAATTATGTCGAATAGAAAGTTTAGACGTTGTTCTGAAACCCATCACACCCACTTGTGAAAATGTCTCCAAATGAGCCAAAATAGGAGGGGCTGAGTGCATTTGCAAGCTATTCATTTCCGTGCCATTATCACCACTATACATCCCCTCCACCCCTGCAAAATCAATCATGTCTAAATATTTTGTTCCAAAATCACCATGTACATCACCATTGCTTTCAATTACGGCATTTGAAGAACAGCCCATCCGACTCATATTCGTCGTGATATGCATACGATCACCTACAACATTTGTCACTCCTCTGTCTTCTATGCTCACCAGTAAATGAGCCACTTTTGAAGGAATTACGTCACAAATATACTTAATAAAAAATTTAACATCATCATTGTCCTCAATCTTGATGTGCTTACACTCATTTGAGGATATTGAAACTGAGAACTTTAAATAAAGCTTATCTTCCCTGTTGTTTGTATTAACAATCTTATGCACATGTTCCAAAAGCTCACCAAACGTGATGTTTCGCGAAACTATTTTGCCTTTTGAGTCACTCCCTTCATATGTGCACATCTTCTTTGAGGTTACCAATTTTCCATTGTAGCAAACCAAAATTGCAATTGTGTCCATTTCTGACCATCCTAAAATTTTCTTTTGTTAACACATGTTAAGCTATGATTAAAAAATCTATAAACTAGTGGATAAACCATATAGATAAAACATCAATTAAACATCAGTAACCAACAATTTTTAAACATCTGTATTATGCAAAGTGCAACGGTTCAGCTAGCCTAGTTATGTTTCAAGCTTCAGCGAGGAAGGCATATGTCAAGAACTCTTAAAGTTAAATCCAACCCAAAGCCATTAACCTAGGGTATCTTATTACTAACTGACTACTTACAAATTGCCAAACCTTGACTGTCCAAGGTTGTTTCATATCGAATATCATACCACCCAAAAGAGTGAATACGTCACTTTCAAGGAAATCTGCAAGTCCAAGTCTCAATCACAAAACAATGTATACATCATTTCAAAGACAAATCTTAAGCACAAAATAGTGTATCCAAGTCCAAGAGCTTAACAACCACAGGAAATAGTTGGTAAATTTCATTCAGTAACAGAAACAGCAAGCCACAACAGAAACCCAGTAATGTCTCATTCAAAATAGTGAAAGCAATCACCCAATAATCTCAATCAATTAAAGAAACCCAAAAAAAAATAAACAAAACCAATATCAAAACTCACCACAGTGAAGACGATGAAGGTGTCGTGGCTTTGTGGTGGAAGTTGATGACGGAGGTGGCAAGTCAAGACTATGGCTTCATTGTGGAGGCCGACAACGGAGGTGGCGAGTCGTGCCTTGGCTAGGGTCCAGTTCCAAATTTGGGGTTCAACCTTAAGGTTGAAATCAGCCCCTAGTTGAAAGATATAACTAAGAGGAGATAGAGTTAGGGGAGATTCTACGGTGGAGGTGGATTTGGTGAAGTTTGGTAGAAGGAAAAAAAGCAAGAGCAAGAGCAATGACTGAGAAGAAAAAAAAACTAAGTGAAGGATGGGCAATAGGTTGATATTAGTGAATAAATTAGGTGAGCTAAGGATAAAGCCGCCAATTTCCCTCCACAAAACCCCACATTATAGGTTGGGTCGGGTTTTTTTTTCTCTTTATACAAAAGCAACTTTATCAATTCAACATAAATACTCTCATCTACAAGTGCAACTTGGGTTAGCCCAAACTCAACTTAATCATTAACTCGATTTGACGAGTTGGAATTAGGTGAACATTAGGGGTGAGTACAATCTAGTTTGTTATGATTTTTCCCTCCAATTGGAGTAAAAACCGAAAGTTACACATGAGTTTGGTTAGATTTTCATACAAAGTGTCACACAAGTTTGGAGTCTTTGGTTCGGTTCGGTTGGTTTTTGATTTGGAAGAAGAGAAAAAGAGGAAGAGGTGAAGAAGCGAGAAATATGCAGAGAGAAAGAGGTGAAGAGATGAAGAGGCAGAGAGAGGGAAAGAAAGAGGTGGAAAAGAGAGAAAGACAGAGGCGCAACAAGAAGAACGGCTATGGTTCACCAAAAAGAAAAAAAAAGTAGGGCTATAATTGTTATTTAGCTAGGTATAAATTGGGAATAAGGCATTTGGTGGGTATTAATTGGGCTAAAGTATCAAGTATTATTTGGGGTTATTAATGGGATTTAAATATTAATTAGGCTTCCTAATAAATTTAGATATAAATAAGTAAGTAAATTTAACATAACCGGTTCGATTTAGTTTAGAATGTTTTTTCCAAGGGAATAACCGGGATGAGAACCAATCCATAACGGTCCAGTTCAGTTTTTGAGCCTAAGTTACTTTTTTTGTCAACATGGTTTTTTTTTTCCGACTCGGTTCACCGATTCAAATCCCCACCCCTAATGAAGACATGCTCGAACTCAACTTAATCATTTTCTGGGTCAAGGCCTTGACTGTCTGAACCCAACTCATTTCTAGGCCACATTCTAATATATTTTATATGAATTAATTATTCAACATACTTCATAGAATAATTAAGAAATTATGTACATGTTTGGGGCTTTTGCCACCAGTGTCATTTTATGTTTTATTTGGTATAAACTCTAGAAGTTATATGTTTAGTTTAAGTGATTGTCGCTTAGTATTTTTAATGTGTTATTGGACTTCAAATTTTGTATCAATGCTATGATTATATTTGTTATTGTAGTAGATTATTATCTTTTTCTATGACAAAATATTTTGCGATCAAGTTATGTTAACTCTTCCAAAAATTGAGTCACCAAAGTAATGGGTCTTCGGCCTCGATCACTCTGTGGTAGTGGAGCGTGTGCCTGAAAGAGACCAAGAGATATGTTTCCCTCTTTTCAACCGAGGTGGCTAAAGAAAGGAACTTTTGGTCATTCTTCTTTAAGATGTGTAGGTGTGCCACCACCAAAACACCAAATGGCTTGGATAGAAAAGATTGAATGGATGTGTTCACGCTTATGACTTCTAATCAACGATTGATTGGCCAAGCCAGGGAACTCTTCTTGGCCTAGGTTCTTTCACTTCCTTGGAATCGAGAAGGTTAGGTTTTGTAGGTGTGTTTTTAGGGTTTTTATGATAAGTGCAACGATTAAGATAAATAAAAGAAACTAAATGACAATAAAATAAATGTGATAAGATAGATTAAATCAATAAGAAATTTGAATTAAACAAAGAACGTAATAAGAATGAAGAAGAACGATAAAATAAATTGGAATGAAATAAATATTAAATTAAACTTAATGACAATTCAAGAACAATGAAATTTAAATAACTTGAATGTAAAAACTACTAAATATAAATTAAAGTGCGTGAAAATATACTTACATTAGGAAAATGAAGAATTTGTTACACTAAGTGCTTGAAAAGTAAATCTTAGACTAGGAAAAGAAAAGTATGAGACAAAAAGTACTCTTTGTGTGTTGATGCATGTGTGTTTTGCTATTCATATGGTGAGGTATATATACAGTACTTGTCGGCCCATGGGCTAGCCATTAAATGGCCACGTAAACTCTATTTGAATTCTTTCCTTTTGAGGCCTCCTATATCCGTGGAGTTGGAATGATGGAGATCCTCTGATTTCCTGATTATCTCTAACTTCCGAATATTATGGGTCGTTATTAATCCTCTTGAGTGCTTTCCTTGTGCGGCTTCTGTCATGTGCATGCAAATCCTCCAGAAGTTTTTGGTTTGATTCCTTAGTAAGCATTCTACACTCCATTACACCTAAGAAATGTATATAACTCAACTCAGAACTTCAAAGTTGAATAACGATTGAGTTCCTCACTCAAGCTAGTTAACAGGCACTAGCACGCAACTGAGGTACACGTCTCTCAAGATGTCACCTCATCCGAGATGTGAATTAGGTTCACAACCTCGGATTTCCAAGTGGTTAAGTTCGATATAGTCCTAGTTTGGGGGTATTTCAGCAATTAGAATTCCAAATCGTAACCCCATTAATATTAGAATTCCAAGTTGTAACCCCTTTACTATTAGAATTCCAACTAGTCATAACCCCTTTAATATTAGAATTCCAAATCATAACCGTAGAGCCCCCAAAAACCCTAAGGATGCCTGACAACAATGTTTGTGTTGTGTGGGAGGGGATCAAACAAATCTGAAGCCGAGTACCATTTGGGATTGTAATTACGAGAGGAGGCATCGCAAAAATGGTTATTGACTTCTTGAAGGGAAAGAAAGATGTGGTGAAAAAGAAGGAGATGTGAGCCAGCATTGAGCACTTATCGAAGATTAAAGATGGACTAGTAATGACATGTTTCGTTCCATTTAATTTCCTTAGATTTGTTTCGGAAATTATTGGTCATTCATCTTGTTGGGAAATATTACTTTAGTAATCCAATCGGGTAGTGACAAACTCAAACCATCTTACCACTGATAAAAGTAGAAAAGCATGCATGACTTTGCTTCCATGACAATAACAAAAAAAAAAATTCCATTGTTTATTTACAATTTTTTACTTTTTAGCTACAAAAATTATTCTTCAAAGTAATTTGATCAAGAATAGCTTTGTATATTTATTAGAAATAAGAATGAAAGTGAAAATAAAACTACAGTATTATATAATTTGGTATGAAAGAGCAAAGCATAATAGCAAAAAAATATATATAGTCTCACAAAAAATCATTTACCTCCACTAATAATAATTAATAGGATACATAGTGTCATGACAAAGAGTTTGTAATTTTACACTGTATTGTGGAGAGAGAAAAAAAAAACCTACCCGTCCTCTTCCCCTATGATTCCTAAAGAAAAACTCCATAGCGGGGGAGGAGGAAGAAGCGTCACTGCCCCTCCTCTCCCTTCTCTTTTATCATATTTTTCTTTTAGGTTAGTGAATAAGTGATGCAGCGTGACAATTGATCAGCTAAAACCTTAGCCTAAAACATGTAACTCTGGAATCCACCAGGAAAAATGAGAGAACCTCATGTTTATTTGATAAATTGGAATAACAAAACATAACCCTAACCATGGGTAAAGTATGTTTAAATACTCCTAGAAACCCTAAGAATAATGAAGGAATTAAAATAGTAAAATAACAAAGTTTCTATTAACTGTAAAAACTTTAAAACTGAATTTTGGGCTAGTAAACGATCTCGAATGCCCCAAAAAACACATACATCATGGCAAAGACATATGTTTTTACTCGTGATGCCATTCTCTTTGAATCGACAGGTCATGGGCCCAATTCTGAGCTTGGAGCCTAAATTTGCAACTTACCCGATTTGCCTTTGGGCGCATGTCGCTTCAGCTCCTCTTCAATTGCTTTCGCCATCTGTTTTACATCAATCCCTTCCACTTCCAAAGAACTCAACCCTGAGTTATTATCAGGATAAATTGACTCATTATCATGGAACTCATGTAGATCCACAACATTGAAAGTGCTCGATATGCCCATAGAAGAAGAAAGGTCCATGACATAGGCATTGTTGTTTATTTTCTTCATAACTTTGTTGGGGCCATACTTCTGAGGTTTCAGTTTGCTGTAGGTACCAATTGGGAAACGTTCTATCCTCAAGTAAACCAACACAAAGTCTCCTTCCTAGAACAACTTCACACGGCGGCGCTTGTCAACGGCGACCTTAAATTTGGCGTTGGTCCTCTCTAACTTGTCCTTCACATCTTCCCTCACAGTCTGAACCTGTTCTGCCATATTTTCAGTAGCTACACTAGTATTTTGGGCTCTTAGAAGTTTCACCAGGTCAACCACATGTTTAGGTACCAAAGTGTAAACAATGGCAAAGGGTGATTTCCCTGTGAAAGAATGAACAACACTGTTGTAAGCGAACTCCACCTATGGCAGTGCAACATACCATTGCTTCGGCCTATCCCCACAAATGCTTCTAACCATGTTTCTGAGGGTTCTATTGGTAACCTCAGTCTGACCATTTGTCTGGGATGAGCGGTGCTACTACGATTCAAGTTCGTACCAAACATCCTCCACAAGGTTATCCAAAAGTGGCTAAGGAATTTGGTATCACAATCTGATGTATAGATTTAGGAACACCATGCAATTGCACAACCTCCCTTAAATACAATTTGACTATGTTGGAAGCATCTGCAGTCTTCTTGCAAGCAATAAAATGTGTTATCTTGGAAAACCCGTCAACGACAACAAAAACAGAATCGACTCGTTGTTGTGTATGAGGGAGTCTCAGAACAAAATCCATTGAAAAATCTTGCCAAATATCATCAGGAATAGGGAGAGGCATATAAAGACCAATATTTTGGAATGCCTTTTAGATACCTGACAACTGTAGCACTTACGCACAAGTATGGAAAAAAATAATACTCCTCTATACATGCAATGGTTTTATCACGGCCAAAATGGCCACTTAGTCCACCCCATCATTAAAGAAGAAATAATAATGCACAATCGGTTGCCCTTAAATAAATACCCATCATTAACATGACAATCTGTCATCGGCTCATTGCGCACAAGCTTAGCCCAAATTTTCTGAAAATCCTCATCAGTCTCATACAGTTTTCCTTTAGAAATTTGAAACCCACAACTTCTCGAGCCAAAGTAACAAGCAAATTTGCTCGACAACTCAGTGCATCTGCTACACGGTTAAGAACTCCAGATTTATGTTTAATAACAAATGGAAATTTATGCAGAAAAGTAGCCCACTTGACATGCATCTTATTCACACTCTTCGGCTGTTGATAAATTTCAGGGCTTGGTGGTCAGTGTAAAGCACAAAGTCCTATTGCACTAGATAATGTTCCCACTGTTTCAAAACTCGAACAACTGCATAAAACTCCTTGTCATAAGTGCTCCATTTTTGGCGTGCTTCACTAAGTTTTTCTAAGTAAAATGCAACCGATCTCTTTTCTTGAGACAAAATAGCTCCTACACCCACTCCACTCGCATCACATTCGACCTCGGAATATCTTCTCAAAGTTTGGAAGAACTAGAACCGGTGTTGTGCTCAACTTTTCTTTAATAAGGGCCAATCTTTGGTCTTGCTCTTCACCCCAATTAAATTTTCCACACTTCAGGCACTCAGTAGTTGGTGCGGTCAGGGTACTGAAGTGGCGAACAAAGCGCCTGTAAAAGGTTGCAAGACCATGTAAACTCCTCACATCACTGGCTGTTTTTGGGGTAGACCACTCCCAAATGGCTCGCACCTTATCTTTATCCATGTGGATACCATCCTCACTAACAACCTAACTCAAAAAAAGTAACTTGTTCGTGACGAAAATACACTTTTTAAGGTTAATAAACAGCTTGTTCTCTTGCATAACCTTCAAAACTTCCTTCAAATGTATCAGATGCTCTTCCTTAGTTTTGCTGTAAATCAGAATGTCATCAAAATAAACTACAACAAATGAACCAATAAAGGGACGCAAAACCTGATTCATAAGTCTCATAAATGTTTCTCGGTGCGTTTGACACCCAAACGACATCATCAACCATTCGTACAATCCATCCTGCTCTTAAAAGCTGTCTTCCACTCATCTCCAGGTTTAATCTGAATCTGGTGATACCCACTCCTCAAATCAATTTTGGAAAATACTTTAGAGACTTCCAAAACATCCAACATGTTCTCCAGGTGTTGGAATTGAAAATCTGTATTTGATGGTGATTTTGTTGATTGCACGGCTATCAATACACATGCGCCATGTACTGTCCTTCTTCGGTACCAACAATACTAGAACTGCACACATACTCATACTCTCTCGAATAAACCCCTTTTGCAGCAAATCTTTCTATCTTTTCTTTGAGAATCTCATTCTCCTTAGGGCTCATACGATAGTAGGATAAATTGAGAAGACTAGCTCCATGCACCAAATAAATTTGATGTTGTATGTCTCTCATGGGTGGTAGCTCATTAAGTAAATCATCTGAAATCAACACTTGAAAATCAATTAAATTTTCTTTACCTCTCTAGGGCAAGACCACCCCTCTGGCAGGACAGCCAACAACCCCTTCACATACACAAGGTACACGACATCAGTTCTTTTAATATCTTCCTCAAACTCTTGCTCACTGTTCGACATCACTAGAAATCTCAAGTTATTTGGTTTCTCTAATTTTCCAGATTCACTAACAGGAGCCATAGCAATCTTGTGGGGAACCCCAATTGAACCAATACACATTATCACATCCTTTATGTGTAGCATCTGTATCATACTGCCAAGGATGCCCTAGTAATACATGACTAGTATCCATATCGATCACGTCACATGAAACTTCATGTTTATAATGCTTGCCAATGGAGATAGGAACTTTGCATACTTCTATCACCTGAACCACAGGTCCTTTCTTTACCCACCTCAATGCATACGGAGACTCATGCTTCTGTGTTGGGAGCTGTAAATAATCAACCAATTTCTTGGACACAAGATTCTCGCAACTGCCACTATCACAATCACACTGTTATTGTCAATGGTGCAAAAGTGAACGGAAAATCCTGTTGTGTTGCCCTACCTCCTGTTTTTGGGGATAAGAAGACTCTCTGCAACACTAAATTCACCATCTCATCACAATCCTCATTTGCAAATTATGCTCCTTCATAATCTGCATCAAAATTACCTTCCTCGTCTCCATCTTCAGTCGCCTTAGCTAGATTGACCTGTTTGTCATGGGTTGGCCACTCATTGGAGCGATGCCCCTAATTTGGAACACTGTAACAAATATCATTCGTCGGCCTAGCATACAGATTGCTTCTCTTGTTGCAATATGTTCCCCAATTTTCTATTACTACCTTCGTTGCATTGGGTAGGGCTCGTCAATGGGCCGGGCCGGGCTAGCCTGGCCCAAATTTAATGGGCTTGGGCTGGGCTAGGTCGGGCCAGGCTTTAAAGAGGAGAGAGAAAATATCGGGCTAGGTCGGGCCGGGTTTTTTTTAGAAAATTCAAAAGCCCAAGCCCATCTCATGGGCCTTGAAAAATCCCATCGGGCCGGGCCGGGCCGAAATGGGCCCTAAAAAATAATAAGTGTAAAAAAAAAAAAATTTATAAGGATGGTATGAATAAATATGCAAATGTTTGGGTGATGTGTTAAAGAAAAGTATGATTATATTTGTGGTATGATTATGTTTTGGTGATATGATATGTTGTTCGTCTTATTATATATATAATTGTTGTATTAATAATGACACAAATTACCTCTCAAAGCCCAAGCCTAACGGGCTAGGCTTTTGTGGGCGGGCCGGGCCGGGTCGAGCTTTCATGGGCTTAATCGAGCTGGGGCTATGGGCCGGGTCGGGCTTCAAAACACCCAAGCCCAAGCGGGCTGGGCCCTCTCAAAGCCCATAACGGGCCAGGCCAGGCTTTTTTTCGATGGGCCGGGCGGGCCCCCGTAGGCCCATGAGCCCGCGGGCCAAATGATGAGGCCTAGCGTGGGGTAAAATTCTTTTGCTTATTATTCTTTTCACTCCCTAGGAACTTGCTCCACACCCTAATTTTTCTACATGGATGGAGGAGAGATTCATAACTGCTCTTCTTGATATCACTAGTGCTCGGACCCAATACGCTTATCTTACTCTAGAAATTCAGCCTTCAATGTCATATTTTGTGCCTCATGAACTGTCCACAAAGTCTGAAGCCCAATTTTGTCATGGCAAAAAACTTCTCACCCAGTGATATACTTAGCAACCATCTAACCATCTGTTTCCTCCAAATTATTGCGCTAAGCCAAACCCAAAAAATTCATCTGTATACTTAGAAAACGGTCTGATTGCCTTGGTGACAATTATGGTAGAGCCGATACAGGTACTGCTCATAATTGGCAGGTAGGAATCTCCCCATCATTAGTTGCTTCATACGGTACCAAGTCTTCATTGCTTGCTTACCCTACCGTTGCCATGATTTTTGAAGCTAGTCCCACCATACCGCCATACTACCCTTTAGACGAAAGGCAGCCATCTTTACCATCCTTCGTCTCTAGAACCTCCATAATTTTGAAGAAACGCTACCCACCTTTACCAACCAGTCAAGAAAGTCTTCAATTTGTAGGTGGCCATTAAAGTATGGAATATCAACCTTAATTCGAAAATCGTCCATGTATTGGTTACGATTATTCTGATTAGGTGCGATCAAGGAGGGGGGGGGGCTATTCCTGTAGTTCTTCTTCAGACTCATCGTCACTCTCAACAATAGGACGTTGTATGCGAGAACCTCCATTAGGTCGCAGTTGGAGAGTTTTGGTTGGTCTCAAACTCGGCACAAGTAACAACTTCCCATGTGCCACGTGTCCTATCACCTCCATCTTGGTTGTTCACCAGGCCGGCCATACCTGTTTTGATAATTGTAAAAACTTTAAACTAAATTTCGGGCTAGTAAACGATCTCGGATTCCGGAAAGCCCATATGTCATGGTGAAGAGATGAGTTTTACTCTTGACGCTGTCTCTTCGAATTGACAAGTCATATGCCAATCTGAGCTCATAGCCCAAATCTGCAGCTTACTCCGATATGTCTTTGCCCGCATTGCTGCAGCTCCTCTTCAATTGCTTCAACCATCTGTTCTACATCATAAGTCCACTAGAGCGTTTTGAATAAAAAGATAAAAAGCCCATTGTGGTGATTTCTTCTTAGCCATGTTTAGATTGAAGTTCCCCATCACCCATTTTATTCTATATTCTCAATCAAATCTTTTTTCCCAAAACCTGCTCTCTAACGCCGCTCATGTTCTCTAAATTTGATTTTACGTCATTTTTGACGGAGATTGCTGTAAATCACCAAATTGTTCTTTAGTAGGGTTGCTGTTTTCGTTTGTTTTGTTCACTCTTATGTGCAGATAAATCGTTGGAAATCATATTTTCCCCAGATCTGTTATAGATGCGGTGGTGGGTGTGGCCGCAACAATGCTTCTTCAAGTGGCGATGGTAAGGTTCGTTTAGACTCATGAGTTATTTTAGGATTTCAATTATGTTGAGGGCTTTTCGTTTGATTGTATCGTTGAAGTTTATCTAATAAAATTTCTCAATGATGAAAAAACAAAACGTACCTTTAACTCAAATTGCATGTATATTCATGTGATTTCAATTTTAAAATTTTTGCCAATTTTATTGGACTACACCTCATAGGTAAGAAACCAAAAACGCACCGTTTAAGGTCTGACTAACGCCTAACGCCCTCTATGATAATTAACGGCCCGTGAGCGCGTAGAAAAGACACAAAACGAGTGACACCTGCGCACGCAATCAGCATATTTATTCTATTTGTGGTCAAAACACCGTGGACCGGACGGGCCACTTCCTCCTCATCTCTTCTCAAACTTCAAACCGAAACATCATATAAGAAGGAGAAGAAGCAGGAGACACAGACCCCAAAAGAAACGAGAAGAAACGAAAAGAAAAAGAAAAAAAAAAAAAAAAGACCAAACGTAGAATACCCATCAAGCTCCTTTTGATCCAATCGAATTTTGCCTCATCTTAAGTTTCCCACATCTTTTCCTTTTTCATTTCCCTTCAGATCTGAGCTACTGCTTTTATATGGGTTGTGCTTTGTTATTCAATTTTTTTCCTTCTTGTTTCTTTGTATTTTTTGTTTTTATGGATATGGGTTTTTACGAGAATGACATGATTTGGATTGTTTTGGGTTATAAATGTGAAATGGGGTTTTTCATGTGAGATATTAGAATTGTATCATCAGGATACGTGAAAGGGAAGGAGATCTGGATTAGGTTCTATGAGAAAAGCTTAGGTAGAAGGTCAATTCTTGATTTGGATTGAACCCATTTGAGAAGGATAGCTGAATTATTGATAATCTACTGAAAAAAGAAAAAGAAATGATTAAATGCCCCCATGGTTATAGCTTTTAATTCTTTTTCTAATGCCTTCAGAGCACTGATAATGCTGCACCTTCTATGTTTTGCGGGTACGATCTGCTAGGATCTCACAGAACACAGTAAATTGGCTAATTTTTTCTGAATTCAAGAAATGTGTGATTGTGTGTAGTTTGATGGTTGACAATGAGCTTTAGTGCATGGTGCTGCTATGAATATATTTTGTTTATTTTTAACTTTTTGTCTAGGCACTGTATATTTTTCACGGATTTGAGTTCTAATTTTATACTGGGATGAATCTGCCTTTTTTCATTATATTGTTTTCCTCATAATGTATATTATTGATATAGTTGTAATGTTAATCATGATGGAACTAATATCTAGTAAATTAAGAATGATAACCAGGTTGTGTAGTGATGAAGGGCTGGTGATTTCTGGATTTGATTTCGTATGAAATCCTTCCAAATACACACACACACACATATATATATATATATAATTTTTTTTAAATGGCCTTTAAATATATACGATTGACAACTTTTTTCTTGTGTCATATACATCATCAGTGGTTGATACCTTCCTGGTCCTGTTTGAGTTGACAGTGCATGTTCATTTGTGTGTTGTAATTATTGCTTATCGGATATATTCTCTTACTGGGTATACTTGGGGATTTGAAGTGGGGTTACTGGGATTTTTATTGAGTTTAACTTATCAACATTGGATTGGTATTATAATAATAATATTTATTTTCTGATTTGAGACATAATTTCTTTAATTAAAAAAAGAAAAAGAAAAACTACAGTACAGCCAGCCACTGTGCAACAAAGAGACATTAGCTTATCTTGTTTACTCAATAAGCTAAACGGTAGGGAATCACTTTTAGGGTCTTGCTTGAAAGCAGCTTGCTTGGTAGTTGGGGTTAGCATTCACTTAGAAGGAGACAAATAGGCTTGATTTTGTGGTAACTAAATAGACTAAGGAGCTGCTTTGACAATTATAATGAATTGAACTCACTTTTATGTTGCAAACAAACCTTAAGAAATTTCAACTATAGTTGGAGAAAATTTCAGAAGAGTATTTGATTCTCATGGTAAGACTACGTATGCTTTTAAAAATCGCTCCAATTTTGGTTATGCAATGGGGCAGACCAATTTTTTTTTTTATGCTTCTTCCTGCATACAGTGTTGCATCTTCATTTTTCAGAAGTTTATTATAGTTAAGGTGCCTTTGAACAGTAGAATCTCATACTCATGTAACTAGTCATTATTTGAAGTTAATATTCTTTCCAGAACTTGGTTCTTATTTTTGGTAGGGTTTAGTTTGGGTTTTAGTCTAATTCTATTTTCATGCTGAGCCAAACGTTTTGCTCTTGCAAATATTAAGATGCCAAGCTTCCATCCATCCGTAAAGTTTTGAACTTTTATGGACATGCTAGGAGAGTAGTCATTCTTGTGCATGGGTGCTTTTATCTTCTTGCATTGGACCTTGTCAGGTCTTAATTCTTATTTTGGTAGATGTATGTGTGCTGTATTGTTCACATTTCTGGTGTACATAATCAAATTGGCATTGCCCTTCCTGATCTCTTGCATTATTCTTAGTTAGTCAAGAAGAACATATTAGAAGCTATTATGAATGTATTCCGTGGGTTTTGGAGGATTTCAGTAAAGTTGGAGAAAAGCAAGTTTCATTGTAAAATTTATGACATTTGCTACTTGTAATTTTCCTTGAAAGTTCGCCTTTAGTGCATGTGCTAGTCAGTATGCCTTTGCAAAAATTTTGTTGCCTCACACGTTGCAAGATGTTGACTTGCAATGAGAAGTGTAGCTTGCTTTCTAGTGCATTTTCCAGAAGTATGGTTCTCATTTTGCAGTTGCAGTTTTCAAGGAGAACCACTTTTTGTTAAGGCTTAAAATCATCATTTTGTTGAGCCAATATGATCTTTCATTGTGTTTCAGTTCGCTACTAGCCAATAGGCTATTTTATGGAAAATTAGGACTAATTCGAGGGAAATTTTCCAAGAACAAACTCACACGAATTCTATTGGAAAGTATTTGTTAATGCTACAGGTCCTTCATTATATTATTGTCTCCAGAAAAATGTATCGCATTATAAACTTGCTTCAAGGCGGAATTATTTATATTTCAGTTTAAATTGAGGTCAGATGTTGTTCTTCAGGATGTATATCTGGGGACTTAAAGCATTCTTTGTATTGCAAGTCTTTTTCAATGCTTTCTGGCAGATGCTTCTCCAGAAAGCACTACAAAGTGCTATTAGAACCCAGAAGCACTTTTCAAGAGTGTTTTAGCCCTCCCATAAGCATTTCCAATCAGAACGTGTTGCTTGTTATTTTTGTTTATACCCTTTTTATAGAATTTATATATATATATATATTATATTTTACCATTCTAACTAAGATTTGGTTTTGGATGATGGTTGAACCTTTTTATCTTGTGCTAGGAGGTTGTGAATTCAAGCTACATGATGTGCAATTTTTTTAAAATTCATACTTCTCGACCTTTCAAACCTGAATAGTGCTTGAACCCAGCCTGCCTGATGGGCTGAGTTTGAACCCTTTGGGCTAGGCTCATTTTTGCTGGGCTGAGCCTCAGCTAGTCCACCCAATTGGACATCCTTGATTGTACATAAATTGTTGGTCTGTCAATGGTACTATACCTTTTGATTTATGATTTAGTAGCTTAATCCCTTTGTTTAGTTCGTCTTCGTGGCATAAAATTCAGTAATTTGTTTTCAGCATTTGTTTAAAACTTGTTTCTTGTTGGCGTTTCTCTCATCCAAAGAATGGTTTGATAATTTCACTGTATTGACTTTTTTGCTGCACCCTTCTTCAAGTATGAATGTGACTTGATTATAACTGAAGACAAATTGTTTATGATTAGTTGTGCTAGTATGGTCATGTTTTCCTTAACTGTACCCCCTTTATCTCTGCGTTTAACTGTGTCCTCGATCTGTGTAACCTTGCTTGTAATATCAATGAATCTGTGAACACTTTCTCCCTAATGATGAAAAATTTGGCTTTCCTTACCTGTCATCATGACCACAAGTTTGTGCAAACTTCAGGTAGTCTGAGCAAGGCCAGTACATATTATACCATGGTTCTTGACAGCATTTTGTCTTCTCCTGTTCGGAATCAGCATCATTCAGAAAGCAATTCTCACAAAATGAGTTGGGTAGCTGGTCGACTCTATTTCAGCGGCAACCGGCTTCCTCTTAACGGCCCTAGCACTCCTGACTTTCCTCTGCACTGTTTATCTTTACTTTGCTGTCACTTTAGGAGCCAGTCCAACATGTTCTGGGTTGAGTGGACTCAAAAAGCATTGTGTCGTTTGGAGCATGCAAAGACTTCAGTGGCCCATGGAAAATTGAAAATTCTTTAGCATGTAGATGATAATGATTTTCCTAAGTTTCTTTTTTCTTGGGTTCCTTTGATTAGAGTGGATTGCCAATTTAAATCATACTACTAAATTGTAGTGGGTTTTATATTTGTTCGTGAAACTGATTGATTGGGTCATATATGCATAATATTTGTAGTATGAAACACTGGTTTTACCATAATGATTATTTTTATTCAAAGAAACTAAAGCATGGTGTTATCAGATTATCTGCTTCGCTTGAAAGTCTATTTCTGTAAAGGAATCTGAGCTGGACTGGAACCATGTTTTTTCATAGGAGCTGAGTGGGGCTAGCAGAGATAAGAGTAAGAGGCTTGTAAGTACAGCTATTTTAATATTATTATATATAGTAAGGGGCTTGTAACTCGAGTCGTTTTTAGTTTAGTTTTCATTATATTATACATGTATGTTGAATTATATATACATTTCTATCTTTTATATCAAAATTTTATTTACATTAGTTGTGTTGTGTTCCAACTCTAGTTCAAAATTGTACAAAGAATGTCAAGTTCTTGCCCTTTTTAACCTCTTGTATATTTGAAGAGACTTGTCTATTGACAACAAGAAAGTACTAATAATATTACAGTTGACATTATAATTAGCGACCATAACATTGTAAGCACCCTCTCTGTGCCTTCCGTAATTTTATTGAGTAAAGATAACAAGATTTGTATTAGATCCTCGGTTCTTCAACTGTTGGTGATATTGGAATTCTTTCTATGATTACAACCAATTTGTATACATTTTATGGTACGAAATAAATATAGAGAGGCGCTTTATGCATATCAAGTACTAGAAAAACAAGCACATGATGTATATTGAAGTACTGATGGAGTTTCATAATTGTCCTAGAGTTGTGAATGACTTAAAATGTGGGGGACCAAATTGATAAATCTAAAATCTCATGAACCAATTATATGTTTCACGTTAAAACATAAGCTAACGGAATGGGGACAAGCCCAGTTGAAAAGGCTCTTGACTAGTAGACAAGAGGTCTCAAGTTCGAACCCCCATGACACTTACTCGTGTGTGTAAGAGAAATCCCCCTCACCTTTAGTTAGACTATACATTGTACTCAAAAAAAGTTTAAAACATAAAGACCAAAATTGTAGTTCAATCATTCTAGAACAAAAAAAAATTGCTTCCTTACTCTTTATTTTTTGAGATTTTCTATTTAAACCCCGCACTTCTCTTTGTTCACCCCAATACTTAAATCATTAAGCTGTAAGTTTTATTATATTGTGTAAAAAGACAAAAAATGTCATCCAACTTAATACTTAACCCTAGTACATCTATACACACACCCCACACATCCCACCACTCTTATATTAAATTTTAGAAAAATACAAACTCTTCTACATCGTATTGCCAGATTACTGATCTCCCTGAGATCAACGTGATTTCCTCCTTCCACATGGGCAGCTCCTCTACACTCCAACTTCATACTTGTTGCCACCACTCGATACCACATTTTTGAATTGTCCAAAATTACTGGTACAGTGCCTGATATGAGTCTATATCATACAAAGAGTCCATGACACAAGAGTTTGCTATCCACCTAACAAACGAAAGGAAGTCCATTCTGATTTTATACCATGCACCATTCTTATCAACAAAAATGTATATACAAATAGGATATAAAGTAGGGAAGTTGGCATAGTTTTCCTAACACGTAGCAGTAAAGCTATCCCACAGCCAAAAGCGTTCTCTGAAACCCAATTAAGAAGTACAAAACTTATTCTTCTGAAATTGCATTATGTGGAGTGATGAAGGATCTCTTTATTATTTTTTATTGGTTAATACACATTCTTGAAGGCATTACAAAAGTTCTCATGCGCAGAACGAGAAGGGTAGCTTTGTGGGGTTTAAATAGAAAAATTTCTTTTATTTTTTATTTTTTTCAGCTTGGGGTGTATTTAAGGGTAGTTTGGGAAGATATTGAGGTTTTCTTAGAAATTGTGAAAATTTAAATTAAAAGTTGGGGTGAACTAAGAGAAGTGTGGGGTTTAAATAGAAAATCTCTTATTTTTCGTATGTTTGTTGCTATCTTGCCATTATTGATTCCCTTAAATTTACAAATTTCACATCGTGGTTTGATGACTAGTATCGATCTTCACCGTCACTTTTATACACATACGAAACTGTTTTACATGGTTTTAGTGTTGTTCTATCACTAGAAGAACTAGATACTTTAAAGAAGTGCCAAGGATTTGCATCAGCAGATTGTGGTCAAATTACAACATCGTTAAGCACCTATTCACCTGAATTTCTCTCCTTAAGTGCACCTACCGGGCTATGGAACATCTCTCGTTACGGTGAAGATACTATTATCGGTATCATAGATTCTGGAGTGGGGCATGAAAGCCCAAGCTTTGAAGATCATACAAATATGAGAAAATGGAAGGGTTCATGTGAGGAAGGGGAAGAATTTAAGTCCTCAATGTGTACCTTAAAGCTTATAGGAGCCAGGTACTTTAATGGCGGTTTGCTAAACCACAATGCCAGCTTTGAAATAAAAATGAATTCTTCTAGAGACACAATGGGCCATGGGACATTTGTTTCCACCATTGTTGCGGGGAAATTTGTAGATGGGAGTGTCGTATTTTGGTTATGCTAAAGGAACAACGACAGGTGTTGCACCACATGCAAAGATTGCTATTTACAAGGTAATTTGGGTTGACACCATTACTAATGTAGATTTAATGGCTGCAATGGAACAAGCCATAATAGATGGTGTTGATGTGATTTGCCTCTCTATTGTTGACTTTCAGAAACCGATGTATTCTGATGCTGTTGCAAGATCATCATTTTCTACTATGGAAAAAGACATAGTTGTTGTATGTGCAGCAGAAAATAATGGGCCAAGTATAGGGACCATGCGTAATGGATTTTCGTGGGTTATAACTGTTGGTGATTGTATGCTCCCAATATTATGAACCATTGGATGAGCATTTGGAGGATGTGGGGTAATCCAAATTGTAACACCTCGTCCCAAAATCACTATTGATTTATTTTTATTTGTAAAAATTACATTTTTGTCCTTAAGGGTGGGGGTATTTTGGTCATTTTCATTTGGGAATGTTTTTGGGAATCAAGTCACACCATTGCATAGAGCTTGTCGATACGAGTTCGTAAATATGTAGAGACCTCAAATCCAACTTAAAATGAGAGTGAGAGAGAGAGAGAGAGAGAGAGAGAGAAAAGGTCTAAAAATGGAAAAACATAAGAGTAATTTTCAAAAAATATTTAAAACACTTATAGGTCTCTCTCTCTGTGTCTCTCCCTCCTCAGTTCTCTCTCTCCCAAGCCTCTCTTCATTCTCGTTGGCGATTCGTCACCATCTTGGCACGACGACCAACGCCACCACGTTCAAAATCTCCCTCTCTCATCCCTCTACAAACCCCAACCCTTAATCGACGACAAAACCCCCAAGAATAGTTCCGTGGCATTGTACTTTCAGGCTCTCAATCCAGCCACTATCAGCTATTACTGACAACGACTTCACTCCCAAAACATTCCCCACCCTCTCCTCTACCTATCCCATCGAAGACCTGATGCACCCACTCATGGGAGACATCGACGTGAGCCATAAGCCTTGCGAGTATAAGATGTTGAAAAACTTGTGAATGACTGACTCCAAGATCTCAAGGTCAGAGGAGACTTAGAGGATGTAATGCGCAAGGAGGTAATCCAAGTAAACTCTTCTCCATTCACCAATGAGATCGAGCAGGCAGCCTCGCCAAGACGATTCACAATGCCATTTTTCACATCATTCAAAGGGGATTCTGATCCCGAGAGCCATCTGAAGCATTTTAGAAGTGTCATGATTCTCTACAAGTCTAAGGATGCGCTGATGGGTGAGGTGTTTTCAATGACCTTACGGGGAGTAGCTCAAGATTGGTTCCATACCCTATTGTATGGGTCGATCAGCAGCTACAAGGAGCTGGCCCTTGTCTTCACTAAGGAGTATACCTCCTACCAAACGGTCAAAAATC